>MNCI01006934.1:3766-113323 GCA_015680685.1 Gnetum montanum | reverse complement strand
CTTTACTGAGGTTGTTAGCCGATGACTGAACAGATTTGAGAAGTTGTAAATGGCTTGCTTGGTAATTTCTGGAAACTCAATCCTTCCATCTTGAGAGACAAATGACTTTTTGCTAAGCAGGGCTTCATGAAATGGTATAACAGCTTTTTCATCTTCTGTCATGTTAGAATGATCTACATCTTGTGCTTCTTATGTTCTTATCATAAACGCTCGATGCGTTTCCCAATCTATATCTTCCATATATTCATCATAGAAAACATCTGCTTGCTCTCCGTGTTCCCAAAAATTCCAGGTTGCATTTTCTTCTTCAGTTTGTTGAACAGCAGGATCTTCATCATAGATCTTATTCATTTTTGGTCTATACACTTCTATCTGATCTTGACTCCATTTTTGTAAGATTTCATCATCTTCTTGTTGATAAGGGCTTGGAGCTATATATTCAATAGGATCAGTTGTCCATTCATGTGGCTTTTCCACTTTTCCATTGTTCTGCTTGATTTCCATACATAACTGATCAATCTTTGACAGTTCTCCTTGTAATTTGCCTGGCGCACTTCTAGGTCTTCTAGGTCTGACAAGCACCAATTCATCTAGAGTTGCATCTGTTTTGCCAAGACGATCTAGTGCTAGCGTTGAACTATACATGAGTCCCATAAGATGATAATACTGATTTGTGATAGCTATGCGTTCATCTGCAGTTTTTGATGCGATCTGGGCATGTGTGTTTTCATGAATTTCTTACCATTCTGTGCCAAACAATAAAGGAAGTTGAATAAGTCCTAGCATGGTGTGGTTCTCATTAGAAAAAAATGATGAGAATTCATAGCACATCCTTTGGACAAAATGAATGCATACATCCTTGCATTGTGTGGTTCTCATCAGATAAAGAAAAAAAAGAATGAGTGTTAAAAGCATACCCCTTGGACAAAATAAATGCATGTGTCTTTGTATCGTGTGGTTCCTTTTTCAAAAAAAAAAACAATAATGGAAATTTAAAGCACACCCCTTAAAAAAATAAATGGGCTACAAGTACTAGTTATGGGACTAGTCTCATCTATCTAAGGCTCTTCCTCACTTCCTACTTCATCTCTAATTTGGAACAGTGGTTGTTCTATGGGAGCACTCTTGTGTCTTAGGGGATGGATTGGTCTTAGAATGTTAATGTGAAGTCATTGAAAGTGATTGGTTTTGTTCTAGACTAAGGATGGATTCTATCAAGTCATTTAACCATAAAATCCACAAGGGACTTCATGTGACCATAGTTAGGAACTCCATTCCACTCTCTCTCATCCATCTATGATTTCCATGTTTCACCTCGCTACCAGTTTCATGTTTTAGATTAATTTCTTGGTTTGATGTGTTGAAATTCATAGTTAGTTTCTTCTGGGTTTTTGTACTTAACCTTTTGTAACCATTAATCATCCATAGAACCCATAGAATCTTTGGTTTGAAGTTATGCAATGGCATAAGAGGCCTATGCCTACTTTCTTGCATATCTTTTGGTTGGGTTAGTTAACTTCTTTACCCTTAGACATTTTTACAATTAAACTCTCTTTTTGTTTACCCCATCAATGAAATCCAATTGTACACATCTTTATAATAGTTTTCAGTAAATTTTTCTTTTTATTATTATGAATCTTTATACCCTCTTCAAATGTTTCCTTGTGTTGAGATTTTTGCAAATTTAATGGATCACTTATCTAATTAACCCTATCTATCACCCTTCCCACTAACACTACTCAAGGAACCAATCATTCAAAATCACAATCTAGCCAGGTGTAACCATCAACAAGATAAGGCATTTAATAGTTATGTGTTACACATTGCATACTAATTCATGATTTTGTTGTGATTGCAGTGGAAAGCATGGACTGCAAGTGGGACTATCTTCACCAAGGATGTAGTAGCACCACACAATGAGGATCATTCATAATTGTTGGATCTCTTCTCTCTCTCTCTCTCTCTCTCATTCTTCTATTTCCAAGAGGTGTTGGATGTTAATGTTATCTGGGGTGTTCACTTCTCTTATCATGAACATCCCATTTTGTAAAAATTGTAATTCCATATACTTGTGCACTCATAGTTCATCTATTTTATCTAAGTCAATTTGTAATGTTAGTCAATAACATCATACCTATCCAATATGTGTTGTAAAGAACTTGTTCCTCCTCTTATTCACTTGAGGATAAGTTTTCATTCAATCATAGGGGTATGATGAACCATCATTTTATGTTGGCCCCAACATTGGGTGCGCAACTTTGGAGTTGCGACATCATGTATGTGATTTTAGGGCCTTGGTACAACATTTCATGTTTGATGTTAGGCTATATTTCCCAAGTCTATAAATACCATGCCTAGGCTCCAATTTTAATAGTTAATTTTTAGTCATTCTTAGTCAGAGTAGTGAAGCTCTTGTAGTTTATTTTCCTTAGAGTTAGAATATTTTTTGAGTGCCCATAGAAAGAGTCTAAAGTGTGTATGGTTCTTTGTTCAAGCACTGATGTACCTAAGCGTAGTAGCATGGTGAGAATAAAATGAACTCTTTTGAAAATCCTTGCAGCACTATGAATAGCTTAATATTTCCTTTAATGCATTTTACCTTTTCACTTTTTATTCTAATGCATTTGAATTAAGCAATTTCCAGCAATTAATGAACATAAGCACAACCACTTCAAGCATTCATATAGTACTTGGTAACCCAACAACACTTAACATTTGGTAGCCCATTAGTGCTATATGTGTTTAGGATGTGTCCAAGAAAGTGGGGCGGTCACTTGTGTTAGGCTATCTAGGCAATATACATTAGTTTTTAATCTACTCTACCCTTATTCTTGTTGTAGATGAATACATCCATAAAATATAAAATGACAAAAATTCATATACCTCAATTACACTTAAACCATACCTTTGAGCCTCACAAGTGTAGTTGGGAAGACAACGAACATTCTTAACATCATTTCACTTCCTAGAGAAATTAGTGTACAAGATAATTATAGGTTCACAAAATTCAACTGGATCGCATGTAACGCCTTAGTGATTCGTATGGTTGGGTATAGGGGTACCTCACTACTCATCAACTAGGTATCTTTTGGTTTAGTAGCTACTATGTAGACAGGTTTTTGCTCACACACTTGTATCTGAACTTTATGGTTGGTTGGTATAGGGGACATGTTAATATTTTCAACTTCCAGCCCACAACTACATCCTTTAGTATTATTAGTGATGCATGGAGATTTTTGTTCCTCCATAGTGATAGGTTTATTATTTACGTCTTGTATTGGAGTGGTGATGGTTTTNGTAAGGTAATTTTCTAGGCATTTGCTTTTGTACAAACTTGGGATTCAAAGAAAAAGACTAATACTCATGTAGATGTAACATGACTAGGCAATAGCCCTTTGGATAGTCATATAGGAAAATGTCACATCCATCATCCTCTTATATGGTTAAGTTTATAGCCTCTTCTTCTATGGCTATTTTTCCTTTTTATCAATAAGTGTTCCTAGCTATTTTTTTTGTTCTTTTTTCTCTTATTGTTTGATCACTTGATTCCTATTGCATTACTCTCTTCTCTATGGTTTTCACATAAGTTGTAGCTTTTTCATTCATCAACTCTCACATCTTATCTATCCTTACTTTAAGCTCATTCATAGACTTTTGTATTGGCAAGGTTTTTTGTGAAATCACCTCATTGAGAGCTACCTCTTCTTCCTCATCATAGATATGGACCTTTTTCTTTTGAAGAGTTGAGTCCTAGTTATATTCTAAAAATGAAACCATTGAGGAGTCTTTTATTTTTGATAATGGATCTCACATTGATAAAAATGAATAGTTCTACGAGGATGAAGATCTTTCATAATGAGTTCATTTGAGATGATCTACAAGGATAAGAAGATTATCAACATGATATGATGATTACATCATGCACACAAATGGTGGGGAGCCAACATCTTATCAAGTAGTTATGGTTTCTAAAAACTATAAAAAGTGAAAAGCTATCATGGAGGATGAATTAAAGTTCCTTTATCAAAATCACACATGGGACTTGATGCCTTTGCTATAAGGTAAGAAACCTTTAAGTTGTAGCTAGGTGGATGTGTTAAAAACTAATCCTAATGGCTAGAAGTGATACAAAGTTAGGTTGATGGTTAAAGGATTCATCCAATAGGCAAGTATTGATTTCATGGAAATTTTTCATCTATAATAAAACATTCCTACATTCATATTCTTTTAGCCATAGTAGCCTTATGAATTTGGGGTTGGAGGAGTTGGATATAAAAACTACATTTTTACATGGATATTTAGAGGAGATCTACATGTGGATACCAAAGGGGTTGGATATTAGGAAAGATTTCATATATAGGTTGAGGAAAAGTATATGTGATTTGAAGAAAGCATCTCAACAATGGTATTAAAAATTTGATGGTTTCATGATTAACTAGGATTACACCAAATGTGTAGTTGATTACTATGTGTACCTTCATAAAATAGGTCTAGGTAATCTTATGGTGTTAATGTTATATGTTGATGACGTGTTACTAGATGGAAATGATGTTGCTAAAATAAAAGAAATTGAAGTAGAACATGCCAAAAAATTTTGCAACCAAGGATCTTGGGGCTGCCAAACAAATATTGGGTATGAAGATCTATGGAGAAAAAAATCTACTTTATTATGATTATCACAATTTGATTATATTAGAAAAGTGTTGGAATTTTTTAAGATGTTAAATTGTATTCCTATTAGTCCTTCATTACTTCCAATTGTGAAAAAGGAATGAATTTTAGACTAAAGAGGAAGTTCATAGTATGTCATTCATTCATTATACTTCTATTTTGGGAATTCTGATGTATGCAATGATTTGTACTAGACTTGACACTACCTATGCAGTGAAAGTGGTATCATGATTTATGAGCAATCCCAAAAAGAAACATTGGAAAATTGTCAAATGAATACTATGGTACTTGAAAGGAACAATGCACTGTACCTTGTCTTTTGATGGTTCTTAATTTTTTCTTCCTAGTTATGTTGATGTAGATTATGCTAGTTGCAAAGATACATGTAGATTTATCATAGGTCTTATGTTCACTTTTGGCGATGGAGCTGTAAGTTGGATGTTCCATCTTCAATCTCATGTAATTTTTCTATTAAGGATGAGTATGTTGCTCTCAGTGAAGAAGCAAAATTGATGTTATGGTTGAAGAACATGTTATGTTGGTTTGAACGTAGTCAACAAAAGCATACATTATACTGTGATAGCCATGGTGCCTTGTCCTTATGTAGGAATGTAGCATACCATGCTCAAAGAAAGCATATTGATGTTGATATTACTTTGTTTGAGAGTTGATTTAAGCTATAAATCTTAATGTTTAAAGATGTCTATCTAGTCAAATGTTGTAGATTTCTTGACAAGGTAGTGACTAAATGCAAACATTAAGATTTTTACAAAGGCATTGACATAGTTTCTTGATGGAACTAACTTTGGAAAGCATTCTATGTATTGAAGAAAATTTATCTCCAAGTGGAGGAATTGTTGCCATGAAGACAAATTTAGAAAAGAATATTTTATAATAAATAATAACTATGACTTGTTTTCTTTTTTAGCCATGTTTGTAATTGTTGTTTGTATTCCCTGATTATAATGGTTCATTATAACTATTGTTAAAAACATTTGGTCCTAAGGTAATTGATATTTTCTCCATAATTTTAGGGTTGGTCCATTCCTATATAAAGGGCCTTAGATCTTTATTTTTTTTTGTGGTTTTTTGTTGCCCAAGTAAGTAGATAGAGGGTTCTTCTTTGAATTCTAAAGCCTTGTTTATAGTGCTATTAATATTTTTTAAATATTAATAGACTACGTATGTTCTCATGGGTGTTTCCCTTCACATTGAAGGATTTTACCATGTAACTCATGTGGTTGTTTCTCTACTATTTTTATTCTTTTATTTTCAACATCATTTTATTTCTTGCTTCTATATTGTGTGCAACAACAACAACCTAGGAACAAAAAATCCAATTAGCATCTAGGTACTTATTTTTCTTTATTAGAAAGAAGTTGCATTCTTTCTTGGTTTAACATTAAAAATTCATAAATGATCAGACAACCTCCAAAAAGACAATAAGTAGCCCCAACCATGCAAAATATTATTCACCTCCATAACTGTAAATACTAGATCCAATCATCAAACTAGAGAATTGGAAATGTATAATTTTTGTGATTCATTTGCATTATTTTTCACTCCAAAAATACATGGAGCAAGAGTTAGGATTATAGTACCTTTAGAAATTGTGTATATTGTGCCCTCAAATTTTGAAGCAACAAACCTGTGTTACAATTGTTGTTGAAATGCTCGCTAATGCATCAAACCTTGGTTACAATATTTGTAAAAGCCCTCATTGATGTACCAAACCCTCCCTAGAAACTCATGAATACATCAAAACCTCACTGCAACCTCTAGTTATCTAATCTTTTTTATTAATATATTACCTTAATAGGATAGTCTTTTAAGATTGCTATAAAATAGGAATAGTTCTATGTAACAACATAATTGTTGTTGTTCATGTGAAGAAAATAAACAATCAATGATTTTATGTATATTTTATGAGAATATGATTATTTAGTAAATAAAATAAGATATTAGGGATTAAAAATACTATGTTTTTTTATAATTATAAAAATACTATGAGATATAGGATTAATTATTAATCAAAGATTCTAGTATTCATTAAATAAGAAAAAAGTAATTATAATAAATGCTTTTCTTACAAATATCTTGACCTAGAATGTTCTTGTAATTATAAATGGACCAATGCATTATTTAAGAATCATCATATATGCTTCAAGGAACATAATATGGTATTGTATCTATCTTTTCACTTTGAATTAAAGTTTCTTAATTTCATTTATAGATTTTTTATATTTATTTGCTCAATGATTTTATGTATATTTTTTTGAATATGGGTCTCTAGTAAATAAAATTATATATTGGGGATTAAAAGTACTAAATTTATTTTAGATTTATAAAAATATTCTATAATATAGAAACAATTATGGATCATCCATTAGCATTCATTAAACTAGCTTAGTCATATATTTATAATATAAATCTCTAATTTGGTTGAGAGGATCTTGTAAAAATTAAGTTGAACTTTAGTTCATGTACTGTATAAAAAATTATACAAGTCCCCATTTTATGAAATTCAGTATATTCCATAATAATGTTGGTCAACTACTCTAATTGCATAATGATAAGGATAACTAAGTGTAAGTTTGGTAATAAGTTTTATGCTACAAATTCTTTTTGATTTCTTATGGATTATTATTTTCCATGTATGCTATCCTTGCCCTTCTAAATTTTATTCCTTGTGCATTGTAATACAAAGACATAAACATAGAAGCTACAAGTTTACTTGGAGAAAACATGTTGGCGTTATGGATAGAATATTATTTAATGTTAATAATCTATGATTGGTAGTTTGCCTCTTGGCCAAAACTAAGCCAAAATAGGGAAAATTAATGATATTAGATCCTCTTCTTATAAATATCTTAGCCTAGAATGTTCTTGTATTTCTGTTGCATGGTTTAAAGAAGCATATCTCTGCTTTAAGAAACATAATATCATATTGTATGTCTTTTCACTTTGAATTCATCCAATAGGAAAAGTTTCTAAATTTTTTTATCTACTTGTAATATTTATTTACTATATCTAGATCCTATATGACACACCCATAAAGATTAATTGTATGGATAATAATATTTTAGACATCACAAATTATAATAATTTTTTTTGAATTTATTTTTTAAGACACATAAGGCTTTCATACTACTTGAAATTCTTTGAGCCATGCATAGGTTGCATTTGTAGTTGGAGGAGCTTTATTGAGAAAGTTATGTCCACACAAACTTCTTATAATAAAATTGTATGCCCAAATGATGTGTTGAAATTAAAACAGCAAAATAACCCTAGCAAGAAACAAGCTCTTAAATCTTTAGTACCTCAATGGATAGGAGATAATAGGTAAGTAGATAGCACAAGGATGAAAGGAAGATACACTTTATTGTATACATATTTTAAGATAAACATAGTGTTAACTGACTGTAAATTATGCATTAACAACAACAAAAGTACTAGAGATAAACAACAACATAGAGTACTATGTAGATATATATGTAGTTAAATATTCAATACTATATTATAACATAATATAAGTATTGTAATAATAGAATTTTATGTTTTTTAACCTTAATTGAGAAATTCTAACAAAATTTTTTAAGAGTATATAGTTTTTTGGATCCCTATCACAAACACTTAGAGTATGCATACACCATCATTGTTGAGCATTAGTGTGATAGAAGAATCCAAAACACTCTCCAAAACACACTCACCTAGTCCAAATTAGAGCATCAATGGCTGGATGTTAGTTTTTATTTTATTTCTACATTTTGTTGATTTGTGCAATTTAGTTATATGCACATTTTGATCAATGTTTTACACCAAGTTTTCTTACATCTGGTATTGGAGACAAGTTAGGTCTTTGTCTTGATGCTTAGAACTTGTTTGGATGAGATTTATTTTACAAAGTTTTCAATGATGGTTTAAATCCATAGAATTTATTTTTCAACAATTATTTATGAAAAATAATGTTAAAAATTATTAGGAAATTGAATTTCTAATAATTCTATGATTTGAAACATCAAAATGATGCTAAATCTGAGTTTAAGGAAGCTTTAAAACAATTTTGTTTTTATAGTAGCTAAATGTCATGTCTTTTTGAAGTTATGAAATGCACAATGCTTTGCGAAAATGACACATCATTTTCTGTAGCCAAATTTTTACATTTTTTCCAAAAAATTAAAAAATTCTAAAAATTTATTTTTTGTATAGTTTTGCATATTTTGTTTTGGAATCATGCAAAATAATTTTTTTTTTGGAATTTTGAAAAATCCATAATTTTGAAAAATAATTTATGTTAGAATTTATTTAATTTTTGCAAATTAAGTTGTTTTGGCATTTTTAAAATATTTTTTGGTGATTTTAAAATTTTGGTAATTTATTTCAGACATAATTAATTTATGTATAATTTATTTTTGTATATATCTATAAAGTGACATATTGATATATGCATTAGGAAAAATATTTTCCTGCATAAAAATAAATAACTAGTGATCTATATAATTTTTATGATTGGAAAGGAGCCATAGCATCTTTAACTATGCAAAATTATATATTAAGAGTTTTTGGATCACATATGGTGAATAAACATTATATTGTGATTAATCATATGTAATATAATACATTTTATTCCCCAAGAATTTTTATTATATTTAATATGATTAATTAGGATCATGTATTAAATTATTTTTCTTAATTTACCCACAAGGATTAAGAAAAAGGATATAATTTAATAGTTTCATCATATGGATATATGAATATTTTTGAATTAAAAATTTAGCCCATAGGCAATTTTTATGTCATTTGATTCATATTTTATGCCTGATTTACATTGGTAAACATGTCATATAGTATTTTAACCTCAAATTTAGAGACATAAGCATGCTTCAATTTATGTAATAATACAACCTGTGAACTATGCTAATTTTAAATGTGACATTCTTGAATTAAAGGATGACAATTATAAGGTGTGAAAGGAGAGAATTCTCTGTCATTTAGGCTAGATGGACATTTACTATGCTATCCATAAGGATGAACCACCTACCATTACAGAAACTAGCAAACTAAATGATGTTGATTGTTATGAAAAATGGGAGCAATCTAGTCACCTTTGTGTCATGTTCATAAAGACCAAAATCTTGGTTTGTATGCGTGGTTTATTGAAATAATATGACAATGTGTGAACTTTGATGAAGGCAATTGATGAAACATTTGAGTCATCAAACAAAGCTTTGGCTTGCACCTTAATAATGAAATTTTTGTTCATGAAGCTCACCAAAATTCATGGTGTGTGTGAGCACATCATGAAAATGAGGGATATAGTGGCTCAGATAAAAACACTTGTGGTTGAGATGTTAGAGTCTTTCCTTTTACACTACATCTTGAACATGCTCCCATAGTAGTACCAACCTTTTAATATTTCTTATAACACACATAGGAAAAATGGTCAATTAATGAACTAATGACCACATATGTACAAGAAGAGGGTAGACTTTCTATGGAAGTAGGAGAGAGTGTGCATTTGACTACACAAAAAAATAATAAGGAGAAAGCCAAGAATAAAGGGAAGGACACAGTGCCTACAGAAGCTGATATTAAGAAGGAATCTAAAAGCTTTTCCTACAAGAAGAAAGGGCATGTAAAGAAGGATTATCCTAAATATTAGAAATGAATTGAGAAGAAAGGTACTCAATTCTCACTTGTTTTTTTGAATATAATATGGTTGATGTTGGCCATAACACATAGTGGATTGACTTTGGTTCTATAATCCATGTTACTAATTCCTTGCAGGGGGGTGCAAAACCTAAGGAAGCTAGTGGAAAGTGAGTTGTGTATCTATTTAGGTAACAAGATGCACTCACATGTGGAGGTACTTACAACATGCAAATTAGTTTTAAGCAGTTATTTTATTTTAGAGTTGGAAAAAACATTTTATATTCCAAGTATTTCGAGGAATCTTTTCAAAATTAGTTTATAAAATGAAACTTCTTATACTTCTATGCATCTTCATGATAGTGCTGGCATTAAGAGATGTGTTTTGAATGAAGAATCCTCTATGTTGTGGAATTTTAGATTAAGACATATCTCTATTAAGAGAATAAAGAGATTAGTAAATGATGGAGTACTTAGTACTCTAGATTTTACTTACTTTGACACTTGTGTGGATTGCATAAAGGGAAAGTATATCAATATGTCAAAGAAAGGTGTCAAGAGGAGTTCAAACATATTACAGATCATACATACATATACTTGTAGTCCATATATGGACATGTATGGTCAAAATTATTTCATTACTTTTATTGATGATTACTCACAATATATGTATCTCTACTTGCTTCATAACAAGAATGAAGGTTTAGATGCCTTTAAGGTGTTTAAGGCTAAAGTAGAGAAAAAATGTGGTAAGTAAATAAAGATAGTGATTTCTAATAGAGGTGGTGAATACTATGGTAGATACATTAATGATGTACAAGGGTATAGTCCATTTGCTAAGTTTCTTCAAGAGCATAGGATTTTTTTCTAGTATACTATGTTTGGTTTTCCAGACCAAAATGGTGTGGCAAAGAGAAAAAACCAAACATTGTTGGACATGATGTACAGTATGCTTAGCAACTATAAGCTTCCTAAGTCCTTGTGGACTAAAACTCTCAAGATAGTTGTGTATCTATTAAACCAAGTTCCAACCAAGGTGGTCTCAAACACACCATTTGAATTATGGAAAGGTTGAAAACCAAGTTTGTTACATATACATGTTTGGGGATGCCTATTTGAAGTAAGAGTCTATAATCCATAAGAAAATAAGCTAGATCCAATGACCATGTATTGGTATTTCATTGGATATGAAAAATGATCTAAGGGACACAAATTGTATTTTTCATACATACTAATAGGTTTGTGGACTAACTTGATTACTAGGAGGAATTGATCCCAGAACATTATTCCTGATAAAGATCATGTAGACGCTCAACCCTCTAATTCAAGTGATAGGATGATTAGTGTATACAATATACCTAGATCATAAACACATGATGAACAATAACCAATCATTATAGTTCCATAGATTGCTAATCAAGAAGTAGTAGATCCAGCTGAATAACAGATACTAGAACCTATTGAATAGGATGTTGAACAACATGTTCCTCAGGAGAATGATGAACCAACATTAAGAAAACCTACTAGAGTAAAGTGATCAGTGATTCCTAGTGACTATATAGCATATATACAAAAGTATAACTACAAAATAGGAGCCAAAAATGATCCCAAAACATTTTCAAAAGGCATGAGTTGTAAGGAATCTAACTTGTCATATGATGCCATGAAAGATGAGATGAACTCTATGTCATCTAATGAAGTTTGGGATCTTGTCAAGTTGCCTAATGTGTGCTTATGGCATTGGTTGCCCATTTTGATTTTGAATTACATTAGATGGATGTGAAAATGACATTCCTCAATGATGATCTAGAGGAAGAGGTTTATATGAAACAACTTGAAGGATTTTTCTCTAGTGGTGGTCAGCAATTGATATGCAAGCTCATGAAATCCATATATGAATTGAAATAGACCTCCCGTCAGTGGTATTTAAAATTCCATGATGTCATCTCTTCATTTGGTTTTGAAGATAACATCATGGATCAATGTATATACTAGAAGATCAGTGGGAGAAAAATCTATTTCCTTTTCCTATATGTGGATGATATCCTTCTTGAAACGAATGATAATGGATTGTTATACAAGGTGAAACAATTTCTCTCTAAGAAATTCAACATGAAGGATATGTGTGAGGCATCTTATGTCATTAGCATTAAGATTGTATTTTGAGATTGTTGTAGGAAATGTATATCAATAAAACTTTAGAGAGGTTTCAAATGAAATATTTTTCATCAAGTATAGCACGCATTATGAAGGGTGAAAAGTTCAATTTAAACAAGTACCCCAGAAATGATTTAGAGAAAAGGAAAATGAGAAATATTCCATATGCTTCAACTATTGGAAGCCTAATGTATGCTCAAGTCTACACAAGACCTGACATTGACTTGACATTGCATTTGTTTTGGTAATGTTGGGTAGATTATCAAAGTAATCCAATCATTGACCACTGGAGGGCTATAAAGAAGATGATGTGGTACCTTCAAGGTACAAAAGATTACATTGTTATGTATAAATGAACTGACAATCTGAAGGTGACTGGCTACTTTAATTTAAGCTTTGTTGGCTATGTTAATTCAAAAAAATCAACATCTGGTTACGTTTTTATGCCAGATAGAGGAGCTATATCTTGGAGAACTGGAAAGCAAACTTTGATTGCTACATCCAAAATGGAGGAAGATTTTGTTTCTTGTTTTGAGGCTACTTCACATGGTGTATGATTAAAGAGTTTCATGTTAGGCCTTATAATTGTAAATTCTATATCTAGGTCATTTAGAATATTATGTGACCCTGCAAACACTATCTTTATGGCTAAGAATAATAAGAGTGGAAATTAAAGTAAACACATCAAAATAAAGTACTTAGCAATAAGGGAGCATAGCATATAAGCACTGAATTGATGATAGCTAATCCTTTGACAAAATGAATGCCATCAAAGTCATTTAAGGAGCATGTAGTTCAAATGGGACCTGGTTCAATAATTTAATTTCTTTGTATATACAATTTTATAGTCTTAATGAAACTCTTATTCAATTGTGATGTTTTTCTCATATTTAGTTTTCCCATATAGTTAATAGAGAAAATTCACATATAGGAACACTTAGGATAAACATTAGGTTTATTCATAAAGTTTAGTTATGAAATAGGAAATTAAGTTTGAAAAATAATACATTGTAATACATGGAAGATAATACTTACATTTAGATGAACTATCGCCATGATTAATGTATTTATTTTTTGAAAGTTGGTTTTGATGGATATTAGGTTAAATATGGAGACCAAGGGGAAAAATGTAACCATTTATGCATTATGGAAAACAAAAAGTTTCAATGTAACCATTTACACATCATGGAAAGTTTTAATGTAACTATTTATGTGTTATAGAAAACATAGAATTTCAAATTTGAAACCAACTATATTTGTTGTAACAATTTTCACAAGAATGGTCTCATATTTTCTATTTAAACTAAAAGTTAGTCTTTGGTAACTGATTTTTGGCCTATAAAATGTTCTTGATGGGAGAAAAAATAGGCACCAAAAGATATCAAACTCATGGTAGTGTTATAGTCTTTTTTGTCCCTATCACAAACACTCAAACTCTACATACACCATCATTTTTGAGCATTAGTGTGATAGAAGAATCCAAATATTCTTCAAAACACATTCATGTAGTCCAAACTAAAGCATCAATGGCTGGAGCTTAGTTTTTCGCTGGAGCTCAGTGATTTATGCAATTCAGTTATATGAATATCTTGATCAATGTTTTATGTTAAAAATTCTTACATGAAAGTCTTTGTTGTAACTCCTTGTATTTGCAAATTGAGCTCCTCAAGTTCATTGATGAAAAAGGTAAATAAATGAAGAAGGGAGGTAATTTAAAAAAAAATGTCTGGTCAAAGAAAGAAGGCATTTTTATGTTACATTAAGAAAACCATTGAATAAATTATTTTCTTTTAAAATACTCCTAAATTATCCAAAAAGCTTTAAATTTTCTATGGAAGTCTTTGCTTAAAATTATTTACTATCTTTATCCAAAAATTATTCCTCGTAAAATAAGTTTCACTCTAAAACATCATAGAAAATGTATGTTGGTGTGTCTTTAATGAGGATTCTAAGACAACTATAAAAGAAATAGATGAAGTATATATATTGTAGCGACCGCAAACATCGGCGGCTGGAAAAGGAACACCCAATGGTTGTCAGCCGTTGGCAATCTTGACCCCGTTTTTGTGGGAGGGCCGTGCTGGATGGGATGGAAACGAGGAACCCTAAACAGTCTAGTCGATCAGACAAGGACTTAGTCGGTGTCTATATAACCTTTTGAAACATGTGATTTAAAGAAAACAAGACTGATAGCATGGAGTAATGCTTAAATGCAAAAGAGATAGCAAATAATGTAGAAATGCAACAGTAAATAGGAGATAATGTAAAATGCAGTTAGAAAATATGCACTGCTTTGAAGCTATGACCTCGCTCTGTCAAGATGGATACAGTCGGTTGCACAACGTTGAGAAATGCAGAGATTCGAGAGTAACAAAGACATGTAGAGCCAGAGGGTTGTGAGTTGAATGTGGACTCCGGCGTTAACAATGCAAAGTACTACCAAGGTGGTAGAAGAGAACAGAACGAGAATGCCAACTGTTTACAGTGTTAAACAGAAAGCTTACAATGCTTGAGAGTTTGAGAGTTAGAGTTCCAAGATGTCAGGGAGAACCTAGGAACGGAAAAAGGAGAAGCCCTTTAAACATCACTCATTGGGGTATTTATAGGACCGAGGGTTCATGAAAGATGTAGTTTGAATGCCACGTGCCCTGGGCTTATGCTGACCTGTATATGCTACATGTGCCATCATGACCATTGTGTGATCTTGCCACACTGTAATTACGAGCCTGCCATGCCATAATTACGCTGTCAGAGCAACAGTGCAATTAGGTGAAGTGCATTGATGTCATGCAACTTCTTACCACATCTTGCTATGCCTTGTAGCGTAGCATGTTTAGCATGGCGTAGCATCTTGTTACGTTGTGCTACACTACACAGCATAGTGTAGCGTAGTATAGATGCTAGTTTGAAGCAAGAAATTTTGTTGCATTTAGCTACATGCGTTGAAGACCTTCGAAGTGTGCTAACTATTTGTCACAGACTTGCTATGTTGTGCTACGCTACTTAGCATATCGTACGTAGCAACTGGCCTTAATCACAAAAAATGTCATCCATCTACGAACTTCATTTTCTGCACTGCAAAAATTACGAACTTACTGATCCCGCCCTTCGAATTGCCTTCTATCACACTTTTTCAGAATTGCTACCCCTTGTTGTGCCTTGTAGCTTAGTGTAGCGTAGCAGCAAACATGACTTGATTTAGCCAAGTTCATCGCTTTCTGACAGAAGTAGACATTACCAAAGGACTTGAAGTCGGGCGAGCAGACTAGTCGTCCAGCTCTTGCTACATTGTGCTATGCTGGCATAGTGTAGCGTAGCATAGCATTGTGCTTCTACAAATGTATTTTGAATTTTGCTACGCTACATGGCATAGCGTAGTGTAGCAAGACTCCTTAACTTAGAAAACTTGTTGAAGCGGACAGTTTGAAAATCAGAGCATCCATCTCCTGAAGAACTAGCATAATGCTACGTGAATTGCAAGGCCTCATGAAGCAAGAATGTCTTCAAATTTTGGGGTGTTTCATTGGCCCCTATTTGTTGACATCTGGAGGATGGCTCGAGAGACGTTGACAAAGAAAATGAAACAGCATGGAAGAAACAATGCTAACATTGCTGCTTGGTGATTATCAGGACATCGCTTGGCTATGCTTGAGAGTGTTGCATTAGTTTTACAGAGGTTAAGGTAGAGAGTAAAGATGATATTTAGAAAAGCCCCTCATCAGAGTGCTCCTGAGGTACTATATCACGTTTTCATCTTTGACTGGCGCTATTCTTCAACCTCTTATAGGATAGGTGTTTCCTTTGCATGATGAGTTGTGTTACATATGCGAAGGATTTTAACCTCCCTACAGATACTTCCCATGTGGTGAGTTGTGTTACGCAAGTCATGGAGTTTGCAATTTGAAGTACTCGAGCTAGTCAAGAGACTCACTTCGCGATGCCATAGCGTTTGCTGCTGTGGCAAGACTCGCTTTTGGCCGCACCTTGTAAGCGCGACAAAGAGCGAAATAGCCATAATAAGAATAGAAGGTAGTATGTCTTGCTTACTGCAGACGTTGTTGAAGCTCTTGGACACCCATGCTAGTGCATGATGTCCAAAGCAGAAAGGCCATCAGTGGCCTTGGCAGGGTCAGCGTGAAGGAACTAGCCTTGAAGGCGCTGGGAGTTATCATGAGTGCAGATGCTCTAGAATCCCTACCAAAGGCATGCATTCTCTGTTTAGCTATGGGATCAGCTACCACATAGCTAAATTTCATGTGAGCCCAGGCATTGGCAAGGGGTTGGAGAGTAATAATATTGTGGCTGGGCCACAATACTATTGGAACTCCAACTGTAGGAACTAGCAAGGAACTATCATCAGGGCAGTGGATCATGGCGATGGTAGATCCAGAGGACTAGTGTAATGCCATACGACATCTCCAGAGGGTCATCATGATGCCAAAGATGGCAGTGTCACACGCGTTCCAGACCATGTCCCCATTGCATCGTGAACTATGCTCTGGAGCTGTGACATCCCATCGACACGTCGGCACTGTGCATGCTCATTCGATGTGTACTTGGTGTAGATGCATGCTAGGGATGTGATGTGAACCCATTTTAAGGTCTTGGTAGACCGTGTGCTGGTTTAGAGTCCCAGTGGACTGCTATGCTGGTTTAAGATCCCAGCAGACCGTACATTCAAGTTTAACTTCATAGCGGACATGCCATGCCAGTTTATAGGCAAAGTGGACTAGCAGTGCCAGTTTTACGTCGTAGCAGATGGTTGCTGCCAGTTTAACATCGTAGCAGATGTTGCTTGGTGCTACTATTTTAACGTCATTACGAACACTGTTTGATGTTGTTACTAGTTTGTCATCATAGTGGATGATGCTTGATGCTGGCATCAGCAGTTTAACGTCATAGTGGATGTTGTTTAATGTTGCCATGCTTCAGATGTAGTACAGCTTGAGGTACGAGTGATTCACTATGTTGGTGAACTCATTGCCATCCATGTTCGCTAGTTTGAAGGCTCCATTCCCAAAGGCTTTGGTGACCATGTAAGGGCCTTCCCAGTTGGCTGAGAATTTTCTTACATGCTCTCAAACAGCCTTGAGGATGAGGTCTCCCTTCTGTACTAGCCATCAATGTAGGTCTGCATGGTGCTTTTGTTGTTGCTGGCTCTAGTATAGCCCTATGCAGCTTAGCATCTGTGCACGCTCCTCCTCCACTGAGTCGAGGTCGATGATCCATGACTCGTTGTTGTTGGCTTAGCTCACAACATCCACGAGGATCATCCAGAGTGATGGTACCTGCAACTTAAGAGGCCACATAGCTTCAAATCCGTAAACAAGGCTGTAAGGAGTCTTACTTGTTGTGGTTTTTTGCATCGTTCTGTAGGCCTAGAGGATGTAGAGGATTTGCTCATGCCACCACCTCTTGTTATTGCCAAGCATCCGCTTCAACAAGTTGATGATGGACTTATTTGTAGCCTCTGCCTGTCCGTTCGCCTATGGGTAGTACGGAGATGAGAATGATTATTTAATGCCTAGGTTGCTACAAAAGGTTCAGATTTCTGTGCTACTGAACTGTGGCCCATTTTCGGTCACAATAGTCATTGGAAGCCCAAACCTTGTCACGATGTTATTGAGGATGAAATGGTAGATTTGCTGAGACGTCATTTTCCTCATGGGAACGGCCTCCACCCACTTAATAAAATACTCAATGGAAGTGATAATGAAGCTATGCCCTGTGAAGGACTTAGGCATGGTAGGTCCTATGAGGTCTAGTCCCCATCGTTGGAAAGGCTACGTGATTTGCGTTGGGTGTAGGTCCGTAGGTGAGACGTGTATGAGATTTGTGTATCTTTGGCACATGTCACATGTCTTGACTTTTGACAGAATAATCATGCTCCATGTGGGGCCAATAGTACCCTAGGCATCTAATTTTTGCAGCCATAGTCCTAGGTGCTATGTGTCCGCCGCACAGCCCTTCATGCACTTCATTAACTACCTTCTATGCTTGCTCTCCACCCACATATGCCAGCAATATCCCATCATAAGAACGTCGGCACAGGGCATCATTTCCCATGAGCGTATATTTCTGGGCACACTTTCGGATCACATCTCTCTAAGAAGATGTCAGTCCACTTGGGGGCTCGCTGTGTTGCAGGTAGGCTTTAATGTTGGCATACCACTCCTGGCTATTCGCAGCACTGACAGAGGCCACGTGTCCCACTTGAGTGATAGGCTCAGTACATTCATCAATCGAAGTTGGTAGACTTGCAAACAAGTGTGGTGGAATGTTTAATGCAAGGGTCGCTAAGGCATCTACCACGGTGTTTTCATTGTGTGGCATGTGTTCCACATCGGTGCTTGTAAATTGCTTAAGCAGGCTTTTTGCTAGGTCACAGTAGGGTTGCAGATGCATAGCTTTGTAGGCGTAGACCCTAGTGATTTGATTCACAACTAGTTATGAGTCACTGCGGATTGCCAAGTGTTGTATGCATAGTATTTAAGTAGCAGAGAGGCCTCTGAGTAGCCCCTCATACTCTGCCACATTGTTGGTGCATGGGAATATAAAGAGATAAGAAAATAGGTGCATTTCCCTAGAGGGGTATGAAATAATAGTAGCTGTGCTACCTCCTCATGCATTTGAAACACTGTCGAAGTGTAGAGTAGCTTCTATGTGTGATGGAATGATGTTGATAATGCCAAGATGTTCGTCTAGGAATTCAGGATCTATGGTCGTGTGGTTGTCGACGGGTGACGTCGTGAGTTGCGTTGCTATGGCTTGACCCTTGGTCAATGATTGGCTTACATACTATAGGTCAAACTCCGTAGTTATTTCTTTCCATCGGGCTATCCTGTTGCTTTCATACAGGTTGTTAGTGATAACCCAAAGAATGTTGCTTTTGCAGATCATGTTGATCATGCTACGGAATAGGTAGTGCCTCCACTTTTTTAGTGCAAACACTAAGGCAAAGAAATTCCTCTCCACTTCGTTGTATTTCACCTCATGCACTATAAGTGCATGACTCAGGTAGTACACTGGTATCTCAAATTCATCATTCTGTTTCTGAAATAGCAATGTCGCGATAGATGTGTCAGAGGTGAAAAGGTATATGAAGAAATGCTTATCCCTTTGTGGCGGGTGCACCGTCGGGAGGTGCGAGAGCTCTTCCTTCAAGTCATTGAAGGCTTGTTGACACTGGGTTATCCACTCGAAGTCAACCCCCTTCTTTAGAAGATGTTGCATGGGGTGTAACTTGTCAATCAACTTTGCTATAAACCTTCAAATAAACTGTACCCTACCCTACAACCCACGTAGCTCTTTGAGGTTTGTAGGAGGTGCCAAGTTGATGATGGCCTTGACTTTGTTAGGGTCCACCCTTATTCTGGCCTCTAATACCACAAATCCTAACATGCGTTCAGTTTTCACACTAGAGACACACTTCTTAGGATTAAGGTGTAAGTCGTGCATTTGGCAACACTTGAGGAGTACTCCCAGATCGTGTGGATGATTAGCTACCTCTTTGAACTTGACCGCTATATCATCCACGTAGTTATTTAGTGTTTCTAGGATGTAATTGCTAAAGATGTAAGTCATGGCTCGCTGGTAGGTTGCTCCAGCATTCTTGAGCCTAAAAGGCATCATGGTGTAACTGAATGTCCCGCATGGGGTCATGAATGTTATCATTAGCTGATGCTCTAGGTTGATGCGAATTTGGTTGTATCCTAAAAAGCCATCCATGAAGGATAATAGAGCATGACCAGCCATAGTGTCGATGAGTTGATCGATGCTAGGAAGTGGAAAGTTGTCTTTAATCATCGCCTTGTTCAGATCCTAGAAGTCTATGCAGATTCGTATTCCTCCCATTTTCTTGGAAACCATGACGATGCTGGACACCCATTCTGAATAATCAACTACGCGGATGAAACCAGCTTGGTATAGCTTGGTGATTTCATCCCTTATGGGTAGCACGATTTCTGGTTTGACTTTATGAGCTCTTTTCTTGACTACCTTCATGCATAGGTCAAGGACGATGTTGTGCTATATCAGCCACAGGTCTAAACCTGGCATGTCACTGTAGGACCATGCGAAGGCTTTGATGTTATCTTGCAAAATTTTGGCTACATATTCATACATCTATGCATCTAGGAGGGAGCTAAGCTTTAATGTTTGGATGTGGTCATAGGCATCTTGACGAGAGGGTGCTCAGTTACATCCCCAGCCTCCAAATCTAGGGTTTGGACTAGATGCTCTGGCCAGTCTGAGGATGCCCCTAAAGACGCTATGGTGCAAGTTGTGGTTGATCCCAGGTTGATTAGGTCTAGGTTCAATTGTCTCGTGAGCTTGCCATGTGGACCTACTAGGGCTAAAGGTATAGAGAGATCATTATGGATTTCCATTTCTATTTAACCTATAAAAAAAATGAGATGAAAGCCTGGTTGAGAGGCACCTGTTGGTAGCAATCATGTGTAATGAAAATTTGTGAAGCAATGCTAAACTGTATGATGTAGAGATTGAAATTTTTTGCCAGTTTAAAGTCATGGTAGACCATTACGTCATGGAGATGCAGAGCAGCTAAAATAGAAAATGTAAAACTATCGATGTGAAAATGCGATGCTGCTGAGAAAAGAAAATGTCAAACTGCCAATGCAAGAAAGTGAAATTGCTAGTTTAGTGTCATTGCAGACTGTGTAATAGATCGAAACATGCTAGTTTTAGAGTCTTTTCAGACCGTGAAAGATGTAATTATGCTGGGGTTTACTAGTTTAAGGTCTTTTTGGACCGTTAACGAGAGTGGAATGCTACACTAAAAAAAAATGCTAGTTCAAGGTCTTTTCAGACCGATAAAAGCACGACTATGCTACGATTGCTAGTTTAAGATCTTTTTGGACCATGATAATTGAAAATGTATTTTTTTTTTATTTTTTGGAGAAGCAAAGCATGTCAAGTTTTTAGTGCTAACAGTGTTATGATGTCATGGCAAGCATGCTACGTTGTACGACACACTCTGCATTAAATGGAGAGAGAGAGAGCGACAAGTTTCTATTTTTTGCCGTTACGGCCATAAATAGGGATTAGACCTTGGTAAGCTTGCCATTCTCATCGTAAGAGCATAGAGCCCATATTCATAGTGCAAGGTGATTTCGGAGCATAGAGCAATTGTGTTAGTGATGAGCAAGACGATTTTCTGCACAGTGACAAGAGAAAATCTGCAAGTAGGGAAATGTCTCTGAAGAAGGAACACATGAATTTAGCACTTGCAAAGGTTGAAGAGGTGAAGAAAACCCTAGGGCAAGTGATGCAAGCGTGTGTTGTGACATAGAAGGACATGCCATTGACCTTAGTTTTTTATGTTTTCTGTTGTTGCGTTGTTTTGTCCTTTGCATCACCCATTTTGTCGTTTTGGCCGCAATGGATGCATAGACATCACGCCACCGTTGCGTACAAGGTCGCTTAAACCACCACCACCGCAGTTGTCATAACCGTGGGGGTTTGGGTAGTGTAAGTTACTTGACTTCAAATGGCGTGACGTAGGACCTTCGGGAAGGTCGGGCCATGCATGATATGAGAATGCGACACATGTTTGGTTAAGAGTATTGTTAATCATCCTATTAGGATTAATTTCTCTGTTGCTACGCTAGGCTATTTTTTGCTACGTTACTACTTTCATGTTCTTGCTACACTATGTGTGGCAAGAGGGTTATGCCACGCTATATGTATGAACTGCTAGGTATCACTATGTTTCATGCGCATTGCACTTAGATGTGATGCTAACATTTTCTAGTTGTGTTGCATGGGATGGGGCTAAGGCCAATCTTGATTATCTTAGAAGTTAAGGGGGTCCTATGCCATATGAGAAAACTTGTGGCCAATGCTCCTCCTCCCTAGATACGTATGGGAAAGCAAGGGGTCTGGTTTAGGAAAGGGGCACAGGACTTCCTATAATTCCTCCTCGATCACTTCAACGTGATCATTTGGTCCTCCCTAGAGGAGGAGGTGGTGGTAGGCATAACAGAAGTCATATTTCTTGGGGTGAGTCAGGGCATTCTGAGATTTCTGACTAACGGGGCAGTCATGAGTAGGTGGGGCAAAGGATCCAGTCATTGCCCAACAAGGTTGAGGCATTTAGCCTGGATCTGGAAAATTCCCAAGTACAGCTACTACCATCGCTTCAACACATTGTTCCTCACACGTTACATGGCGACGTGCTTCTAGAACCCATAGGGAACTATCTACTATGCTAGCAGGTGAGTTTTGTAGCCTTGCTCCATTGTGTTGTGCGACACTGGCCATATTGGCCAAATGCTAATAATATGTGTTTGCTACCATGTTCTTCATCAACAGGGATGGGGTTCATGACCAACCAGGTCTGCTAGCTACAGCACAGCTAGCCCTACAAGAGTTCTCTTCTACTGAGAACCTGCGGGCGGGTGTGATTGGTCAATGCGGGGGAGAGTACCATACCTACCTAGGCATGTATTTTTTTCCCTATGAATAGTGTGAGAGGTAGGGTTGGCTGGATGAGGAGTGGGCAGAACCCTTCAAGCTGATCATGGTTGAAGAAGTTCTGGTTGAACTCTCGCCATTCCTATTACCATATAGGCCCGGTAGGCCAAATAGTAAGTGTTGCATGCTCAAGTGTTTTTGCAATCCTTGTATTCTTTGTGTTTTCATGCTAAGCATTTTTGTGACAACTGTTGTAGGGGCGAAGAAATCCTAGGAGGTGATGGTGGTAACCGCTAAGACGTAGGGGGAAAACATCTACTTCAAATAAGGTGAAGTAGAAGCGAGCCAACACTAGCTAAACCATGGGGCCTTGGACTCCTTAGTCTAGAACATCCAAAAGGTGGGGCTAATGGATTGTTCCATGGCCCTGAATCCGAGCGTTCCTATTGTCGAGATGCTTTCCCTGGTCTACTCCTTCTCCAAAAAGATGGGTCACTTCCATGTGCACATACGGGGCATGCGGGTGGTCATTGAAATCAATGACCAGCTATTTACGGTCCTGTTCGGTGTTCCTACCGATGGCGTCCTCATAGGGTCGAAGGGTAAGAAGGATATCCAAGAGTGGTTGGGGATTTCTAAGTAGCAAAAAGGGCTCCCCATGGATAAGATTAAGGATGGACCTGTCATGGAGATTTACCCTGTCTTCCATGCTCACGCATTCCCCCAGCTACATACCCAAGGAAAGGCCTTTGGGATTGAGTAGGCCTGGATAATGCAGGAGGTGATGGAAGAGGAGGCTTGTTACAACTAGGCCAGTTTCCTATGTAAATGCTTGCAGGCCAAGATTTTGGAACTCCATCAAAAAATGGAGTCTTGCTCCAACATACACTATGCCTTCTACATAAATTGTCTGAAGCGCTTTGTGAAGTTTCTAGTGGTTCAAGAGGATGGAGTCTGGGTCATGTGAAATCACAACCAGATTTTTAGACCATGGATTTGCCAGATCCTCCAGACCACACGAGTCCAAGATCCCCTAGAAATAATCGGGGAGTTGTTGCTTGTAATGACCAAAGATTAGGCGGCTCTCAACATTTGTGGCCAGAATAGCTTAGGAGAGACACCCCTGCTATAGCCGGTAGTGTGTCCCTAGGGGAACATCGATCGCTGGAAATATCGAGTGAATTTTTGCGTACACAGTTCCAACACCAGATCTGTGCAAGGGCTATGTTGGAGAAAACGAATCCAAGATGCCATAAATGATCTTGTTGATCAGATAGCGACTTACTTAATTAGTAAATCTTGTAATAGTAGGATCACAAAATGAAGATTTCGATGGGGAGATATGATATCGATGATCTCGAAGATGAGGAGGACGATGTAAACGATGCAAAAAGATTGTAAAGTTTATGTAAATAGGATGCCATGAATTGAACTTAAAGAATGTGTGATCCTGAGATCTGGGATTTAACTTATAAGCAAATTTGTTGAATTACAATGATTACAGGCAAACTTCAGTTTAGACGAAGCACATGCCCATAACAGAAAAGCTATTCAGAAATGCAACAAGCAAAGGCCGATCTACCTTGTTCTAGCCAATCTGGGCGCAAGGGAGTCAGACCTGAAGCAAAATGTCTTCTAACTTGAAGTTTTTGATCAAAATCACTTGTCGATCACCGTCGATGTTCTTTCGATTGCTGATTCTCTTTCGTTCTCTCACCAATCCTCGCGAAAAATTATCAACAATTGCCAATAGCCACTAACCAAAAAGAAATTACCAAACTTGCCAACTTGCCAACCCTTTGAGCATTGTCTGCTAGGGTATTTATAAGATTATAATTAGGAGAAAATGCGGTTTAGATGACACATGTCCCAGACCCACAAGATTCCATTGACCTAATGTGTTGTAGCCAAAGTTTGTGGCGCTACGCTGCATTACGCTCTGAAGCGTAGTATAGCGTAGCCTACCTTTGCTGGAGCTTCAGTAACAAACTACCCTACAGTTATGCTGTAATATGCTAGAAAGCATATCATGGTGTAAGAATCGCCAATGCTTGAACTTTGTTGTCTCCGTTGTTGCGATTAAATCAATCTTCTGCTTGTGTTATGCTACATTGCATTACATTACACAGCATAGCATAACGTGGCGTAACATAGATAACTTGCAAAATTGAAATGTCTATGCATCCCTTGTCTCTGTTTAGTCCTTCTGGAGTCTGCTATGCTGAACTGCGTAGCGTAACTAGCCCTTAGCCATAAAAGAAAACTTGCTGAGATGTGCCACTATTTCCAATGTTTCACCACCTAGATGTTTCGATGCCACCCTTGTACAAGTCTTTGCCTAAACTTTGAGAATTTGCTGGATCATTATGGCCCCTCTTTGTTGAAATTTAGAGGGCTTGCCCAAAATATGTTGACAAAGAATATGAAACACCAAAGACGTAAAGACACCAACACTTTCATCAGCTGCTGCTCAGATGTCACTTTGCCAAACCTAGAAGTGCAAAGGTTGGGGGCATAAGGAGCATAGGAGGGATCTTACAGTAATGAGGGAGGAAGGTTCAAGGAAGACTTAAGCATATGAGTAAGAAACTTTTGCAAACAAGCTGTTAGGCATATTCTCACAGGTGTTTTCCTGAGAGGTTACTCTACTGTACTATATATGCGGAGCTTACACAAATGAGTTGTGTTATGCCCGTAAGGCCTAGATGAGTTGTGTTTCATCCATTTTTCTTAGCTTTGTCCATTTTTTTGAGATAGGATGCTTTCCATGGGGTGAATTACGTTACACCAATTCATGGATGGGATGATTATCATATGCAAAAGAGCTCTTGTATGCTCACATTCTATATAAATAGGAGGAAAGGGTAAAGGCGGTTGTAGGGATAAAGGGAGCAGAAAGTGAGATAAGTTGTCTGATGGAGGGAAAAAGGAAGGGTCTACACTCCCAAGTAGTCAGGCTAATCTTAGTAGCCACCTCAGAACACCGTGATGCCTCGCCTCCTAGTGAGTGCATTCTTGAACAATGCTATTATAGCAAGTAACCTGTAAAACACAACAGGGAATAGAGAGCGAAAGCAATCATCCTAATTGCCAGGGAGGTTATTGAAACAAGTGTCATTCAAAGAAAAAAGGATACTGTAGGCCATGGAGAAGGGACCACAGTAGAAGGGTCCCTTTGTTGATGCCACGGCTCAGGAATTCGCTATCGACAGCCAGACTCATCTTATCTATATGACTAGGCAAAGAACTAGTTAGATGAATCTGCTAAGCCAGAGTTTGGTAGCGACAATGGGTGGAGGTCACCAAGGCTATGGGTGACCATAGTTTCCTTGGGGTCCTAGGTGGCAAAGTTAACCTCAAGAGTTGCAACTATAGAGTGGCTATAGTAGCGGCACCTTTGAGGGGTCAATAGTATGCCTTTTGGCATATCCGAGGAAGCAGTGGGATGCCAGTAGGGTAACGATGTTGCGTCTGTTCCAATGCCCTACCCGTTCCATTTGCTAAGGATGCCGTGCAAGAATGATCATGCTCTCTTGCTTTATGGATTATTTGTTGGAAGATTCTAGTTTTAAGTCCTGGTAGACTGTTGTTGCTGGTTTTAAGTCTCAACAGACCATGGTCCTAGGTTAAAGTTTGGGCAGACTGAAGCCTTCTAGTTTTACGTTGTAGAAGATGTTTCACATCATGGCAGATGGTTGAAAAGTTTGCCAATTTAGCGTTGTGGTGGACACATGCAAGAAATGCCAGTTTTACGTCATAGTGGACATGTACAACGTTGCCAGTTTTACGTCATAGCAGACATTTGTTACAACATCAATTTTATGTCGTAGCAAACATTTGTTACCTTGCGTATGAGCCAAGCTGATGTCTAGATCTGGTACTACTTCAGGTACATATGATTCACCAGATTTGGGAGTTCGTTGCTGTTGATGTCTGCTAACCTGAATGCTTCGTGGTTGTATGCGTTGATGACCAGGAAAGGGCCTTCCTATTTATAACCATGGAGAGGACCATCCATAGTAAGGGAACTTGTAGTTCTAGGGGCAACATTTCTTCAGATCCGTAGACTAGGCTGTAGGGTGTCCTAATAGGAAACACTATTGCATGTTGTATGATAGGCCCATAGCACATAGAGGATTTTTTCATGCCATCGTTTCTTGTTGCTGTTGAGCATATTTTTCAGTAAATTGATGACCACCTTGTTTGTTTCCTCTGCTTGATCATCTGCTTGCAGGTAATAGGGTGAGGAAAAAGATTATTTGATACCAAGGTTATTGCAGAAATATTTGGTTTCGGTACTACTAAATTGTGGCCCATTTTCGATCACAATAGTCATGGGAAGCCCAAACCTAGTTACTATGTTTTCCAAGATAAAATGGCATACCTATTGAGATGTAGTCTTTTAAAGGGGAATAGCCTCAACCAACTTCGTGAAGTACTCAGTGGCGGTGATAATGAAGCTATGTCCTGTGAAAGACTTAGGCGTGATGGGGCCTATGATGTCTAATCCCCATTGTTGGAATGGCCAAGTGATCTGTGTAGTATGCAATTCAGTTGGTGACACATGTATTAAATTTTCGTAACGTTGGCATGTATCACATTTCTTAACCTTGGTAAGGTAGTCTCATTCCATGTATGGCCAGTAATACCCTAAGCGCCTAATTTTAGCAGCCATGGCTCACAGGGCTATGTGTCCTCCACATAGTCCTTCATGGACCTCACTAACTATTCTTTGCACTTTTTCATTATTAACATAGGTTAGCAATACCCCATCAAAAGAGTGTCTACATAGAGTACTGTCTTCGATGATGATGTATTGCCTAGCATGCTTGCGAATTGCATCCTTTTGCATAGGTGTTAACTTGTGCAGTGGTTCGCCAAGCAGAAGGTAGGTTTTAATGTTATCATACCATTTTGGCATTCCTCCCGTGCTTAGAGAAGAAATTTGCATCGCTTGAATGACAGGTTCTGTACATTATGTCATTAAAGCAGGCCATATGGCAAACAAACGTGGTGGCACGTTTAGAGCTAGTGTAGCTAGTGCGTCAGCTACGTTGTTCTCATTACGCGGCACGTGTTGGACATCAGTCATCATGAATTGTCTCAAGAGATCTTTAGTCATATCGCAATAGGACTACAGATGTACAACCTTGCAAGCGTAGAACCCTATGATTTGATTGATGACAAGCATCAAATTTCCTCGGATCACCAAGTGTTGAATGTTGAGTTCCCTGGCTATCAACAATCCCCTGAGGAGCCCCTCGTACTCTACCACATTGTTTGTACAAGGAAACGCCAGGTGGTAGGCCAATGGATGAATGTCTTCAGGGGAGAGCGTAATGACGGCGGAAGCACTACTGCCTTTGGTGGTCGAAGCTCCATTGAATTATAGCATAGCTTCGAGACCTATCAGTACAGTGCTTAAACTATGTATTTGTTCATCAAGAAACTTGGGCTCAATCATGGCTTGATCGTTAATAGGTGATGTTACTAGTTGGTCAACTATGGTCTAGCCTTTTGTGGATGATTGGCCGACGTAGTGTAAGTTGAATTCTGGTATGATAGCCTTCCAGCGAGCTATGCTACTACTCTCGTATAAATTGTTTGTGATAGCCCGTAGAATGTTATTCTTGCAAATTATGTTGACTTGGCTACGGAAAAGATAGTGTCTACATTTATTTAGTGCAAACACTAGTGCCAAACAGTTACACTCTACTTCATTATACCTTGTTTCGTACGCAAATAGAGCATGACTTAGATAATAGATAGGGACTTCTGACCCGTTGTCCCTTTTTTGGTACAACAACACAACTATAGACACATCTAAGCTTGCCAATTAGAAGTAGAAAGGTTGATGTATTTGTGGTGGGAAAATCGTTGGCAAATGTAACAGCTCTTTCCTCAGGTCATCAAATGCACACTGGCAGTCTTCGGTCCATTCAAAGTTAACCCTTTTCTTGAGAAGATACTACATAGGGCGTAATTTGTCTGTTAACTTTGAAATGAATCACTTGATAAATTGCAACCTACCCTGCAACCCATGTAGTTCTTTGAGGTTTCTAGGTGATTCTAGGTTAACAATGGCTTTAACTTTGTCGGGGTCAACCCGTATGCCAATCTCTAATACTACAAACACCAACATGCGTTTGTTTTTGACTCCAAATACGTATTTTCTTGGGTTGAGCTGTAGGTCATGCCTGAGACACTATTTAAGGACTAACTCTAGGTCTTCTGGGTGATCTCCCCACTTCTTAGATTTGATAGCTATGTCATCTACATAGTCGTTCAATCTCTCTAAGAGGTAATCACTAAAGATATATGTCATGGCACGTTGATAAGTTGCTCCAGCGTTTTTTAACTCGAAAGACATTACAGTGTAACAGAAAGTTCACCAAGGAGTCATGAAAGTCATAGTTAGTTGATGTTCTGGGTTGATGTGAATTTGATTATAGCCTGAAAAATCATCCATAAAGGATAGTAACGCGTGGCCAGCTATTGTATCGATAAGTTGGTCAATACTCGGCAACGGGAAGTTTTCTTTAATCGTTGCCTTGTTCAGATCGCAGAAGTCTATGCAGATGCGTATTCCTCCTATTTTCTTAGAGACAACTACAATGTTCGACACCTAGTCTGAATAATCGACTGTGTGAATGAAATCAACTTGATATAGTTTAGTGATCTCATCATGCACTACCAGTGCGATTTTGGCCTTAATCTTCTGTGCTTTCTGTTTAACTACTTTGATACTCAGGTCTAACATGATGTTGTGCTACATTAGTCTTGGGTCTAAACCTGGCATGTCTTCGTATGACCATGTAAATACCACAACCTTATTTTGGAGCACTCGAAGTATGTCGCTTTGCATTTGTTGGTCAAGGAGGGAACTAACCTTCAGAGTTTTTCTTTCACGTTTATGCATAACCACAAAGATCTTAGTGAGGGAATCCTCAGTCACATCACCAACCTCCAGGTCTAGCGTTTGTGCCAAATGTTCTAGCTAGTCTAGAGATGCTTTCGAGGCTGCTATGGTTATGTCACAAAGGGAAGCGTCAATTCCTATCAGTGTGTGATTGAGCTGTCTAATAGTTTCCCCCTATGGGCTTGTTAGGACTAGGGGTGCGAGTAAAGTTGCATCCATTTGCGAATTGACCTGCAAAACCACCAAAAAAGGAGGTTGTTACATTGTCTTTTGCTAATTTGTTGAAATAATAGAAAGTTGTCTAGAGATACACATCAAAAGATTTCCAGTTTAAGGTCTTAGCAGACTGTTATAACATGCATAGTTTGTAAGAAAGTGGTAAGCCTGGTTTCCTAGGTGTTAGCATAAGACTTCTGTGAACTATTATGAAAGGTGTAACGTGGCGTGTCTAGCATGTCACAATAGCTTATTTATAATTTTGTGCATACCATAGTTAATGCGGTGAATTACGAGATGATAAGCTATGCATCAGTTTAGGGTCTTTTCAGATCGCCATTAATGTGATATCTATGAGATTAATGTTGCGATCTTTACGCTTCATGCCTCACTAACATATCTGCATTTTGGGAAAGTTCCACGTTAATCGAAGATGAAAAAAATTAGTTTCAACCATCACATTTATAAGTTTATGGTTCGTCCTCAAAGCAGATTGTAAACATTGCGAATTTGAATTTGATTATAGGAGAAGGAAAAACAGAAGGAAGGCGTAAGCAAACGACTTTGTGAAGGTTGTTTAGTCGTAACCATGGTGTCGAAGATCAAAAGCAAACATGCCAAATTGGCAAAGATTGATGAAGTGTAGGAGAGTTTGTAGCGAGTTTGAAAGGCCAGGGTCAAAACTCGGGAGGCTACTCCATTCACCCTGTAGGTCACCTTTTACCCTCCTACATGATTGTTATTTTCATTGTTATGGTGTTGTAATTGTATTTATTTCAAAGATGTGTATTATGTTAGGCATTGATACCTGGTTGCACGGGCTAAGTTATTGTAGTTTGTGATATTGCCCTTATCATCGTTGTCGGAGACAAACCTTGCACCGTTGGAAGGGTTTGGGTGATCTTGGGCAATACTGTGCAAATGCAATGCATAACCAGAGGAGTCTAGGTATCATACCTTTATGTAGTGTAAATAGAGTTTCGTTGTCTCACCCATAATGGTTGCATGTCACATTGAGACAATATGCGATTTTACTTTTCATTGTTGTTGTCAAGGACAAACCTTGCATCGTCGCAAGGGTTTGGGAGGTTTCGGTAATGCATTTTCAGCATAACTTGCTATTTTCTAGGAGTCAAGGCAACAGGAACACTATGTGTTGCGTAGTCAAAAAATAAAATTTTTTGTTCTTATGTTGTTAGTATGCCTAAATCGCTTTCCCTAATGGTGGTGCATTTTTTTGTAAAAGATTACGCTAAAGCCCATCCTAATCATCTTGGACATTGTGGGTGTTATGTGCTATTTACATGTCCCCATGGCCAATGTTCCTCCTCATCATGCTTGTGTAAAGGAGGAGGCAGTTTGGTTCTGAAGAGACGCATGGGAGTTTTTGCAATTTTTGTTGCGTAATTTCAGCATAATTATTTGGTTGCATCTACTGACCGAGATAGCCACCGTCATTCTGGAGACACTACTGGTTGGATCAATGTAGAGCATCTTGATGTTTCTAGTGGATGGCTCAATCTAAACCGTGCAGGTGCTAGACCGCGAATAGAGCACCCAGGGTTTGCAGAATTTATCTTGGATCTGGGAGATGCCCAGGTTTAATTATTATCATGCCTACAACACTCTGTTCATGGCTCATCATCTTACGACCTACTTCTAGAATCCACCTTCCATTGTGTATTATGTAGGCAAGTAAGTGTTTCCATGGCGTTATGATGTGCTAACCATTGTTTGAATTTATGTCAAGTATAAACAGTTTTCCACATTCTATTTTGTAGGTTCTTTATCAATGAGCATGGTCTCCAAGGTGATACAGATACATTATCTACGGCCGAAGCGACTATAAAGAAGTTCACTTCTATTAGCAATGTGAGTGCTGGTGTTATGGGACAACTAGAATTTGAAATCCCACATTACCCTACTTACTATGTTAAATTTTTTTCCAAGTGCAAAAGACTCGGATGGCTGGATAAGGAGTGGACTTTGGATTTTCCTCTCACTGTCGCAGATGTGCAGGAGAAAATCCCAGTGTTTCCTTCACCCTTAGGATGTGGTAAATTATGCTATGGTGGTCCATTGTACAATCTTACAACAATGGAAACAATGTACAAATTCATTTTATTTTGTTATATTTTCTAAGACATTACTTTATGTTCACAGTTAGGGAATCATGGGAGGTCATGGTTATGGTCTCCAGGCGTGAAATAAGCAGTCTTTTCTTTCATTATGGTGACATAAATTAAGTGCAATGTTTGCTCAGCCATAGTCCATCTTCAGCTACCCTAACCAATAACCTCCAAGAAGCTGGATTGATGGAGCTATTTTTAGCTATAACGCCCAATGTCACCATAGCCAAGATGTTAACCCTAGTTAACTCCTTCAGCAAAGAAGCTGAACGTCTTTACATATGCATGCGTAACATGCGTGTGAGTTTTGATACTGATGCTTGACTATTCGTCGACTTTTCTAGTGTTTCCTCTGATGGCCCTCCAATAGAAGAAAAGCAAAAGAGGAGTTCTAAGCACCAAAAGGAGATAGAGGAGTGGATAAGGGTTAAAAAGGAAGCGAAAGGAATCCTTGCTGATAAAATCTAGCTGGAGGTGGCTCATACCATTTATCCCCTCTTCCAAGCCCGTGCCTTCCCCAAGTTTCTCTCTTAGAGAAGAATTCTTACCATAGAGTAGGCTTGGATCATGTGGGAGGTTATGGAGGAGGGAACATGGTATAATTGGGCCAGCTACTTCACTGAAGGCTTGCAGGCTGAAATGGTCAAGCTTCATAATGAGCTTAAGTCCTACTTCAATGTGCATTTCACCTTATTTATAGCCTGCTTTCAGCATTTTGCTAAATTCTTGGTGGTTCATAAGGATGGAATCTAGGTGCAGCAAGATCATAACCAGATTTCAAAACCATGGATTTTGAACTTTTTCCACACCACTCGGTCGCAAGATCCCCCTAAAGGTATCAAGGATTCACTTTCACTTACGACTAAGGATCCGGTGGTGCCTCATGCACGATGCCAAGATAGTCTAGGTGGGGCACTCCCTTCTTGCACTAGTAGTGCATTGAGGGGGAAGTACCTGGCAGAAGAAATAGTTAGTTCATCAGTCAAGCAGATGAAGCATCGTCTGACCGTAGAGTCTCCTGGCCCGACTGACGTAGAGGAAAAGAGGCTGCGAATCAATTTTTGCAGGATCGATCCCCAAGATGGAAAGTAGAAGAATGTATGATTAGTTTATGTGTATTACGCTACGTATGGACATCGTTGCATCACGTAGCGTTTGTAAATGTTTCGGCTAATGGTATTGTTTGATAGACAAAGGAAAAGATGTAGAGGAGTTGACCCTTGAAATAGCGGTAATAGTTATACGGCGTGAAGAAGGGGCCCCAGTTTTGGATAGAGAGGCCCCTGTTAGTAACGTAGGTGGCACATAGGTTCCTGTGCTTTAAGAAGAGATGGAAGTAGAGGACATCAAGGTTCCTTCGAATGAAATGAAAAAAGGGAAGCAGTTTGTCACCGGTGATTCTGACCTTTCCTCAAAGGGAAAACCTCATGCTGTTACCTTTGAGGGTTTTGTTGAATTGAGTTTTACATTATCATAACATCTCAATTGCCCTTTACATCTACTGTACTATGTCAAAATTATTTTTCTCACTTAATAGGCACTTCTGACAATAGCGATGTGCCTTTGTCAGTGGCACCAACTCAACATTGGAGTGAGACTCTTAATAAAGTTGCCTTTATGGAGGACATCATGAACAAAATGATTAGCTACCTAGAGTGAATCAACCCTGGGATTAGTACGTGACTATTATAACACATGGATTGTTAGCATTGTGACATTGCATCATTTTGTTACACCTAACTGTTATTATGTTGCAAGATCTTGCCTCGGATGGGATCCCAAAGAGCCTGTTGACTTAGATGCTACTCCTGAACCCTCACCAAAGCTAACTGAAGTGCCACGTAGCCTTTACGATGAGATGCATAAATATGCATTACACTTGGCCCGCTCTTTATGGGAGTGTTAAGATGTCAATGAAGACCTTTGGAAGAGGTTGCAGAAATTAGAAAAGGAGAAGACCTTTCTCACCGGTAGGGTTGAGGACCTGGAGTCTCAAAATGAATTTTTTTAGGCTCGGGAGGCCAATGATGAGAATTGGCAGACATCTGTGATTGACTATGCCCATTACTAGACGATCATCAGAAACAATGTCCAAGCTAGCCGTGAGCTTATTGAGCAATGAATGCAAATGAATCTCCTAGCCCAGAAGAACCAAGACTAGAAGGATTTTAGTACGAGGGTCCAAGAATGGGCGTAGGCATAAAAGGACCAAAAACATGTTTACAAGTGAGAGAGTGCCACCTACCACCAACATTACAGAGATTCTGCTGTTGAAGAGAGGTCCCTCCGGCTATTCCTCAATGTCATCGATGCCTCTGGAGCATACAAAAAGATTCAGGAGCAAGTGACAGTACGTGCCTCTCCAGAGAGAGAAATAACCCTCCTTGGCGAAGAAACCATTGTCCCTTCCTTCTTCCCTGAACCACCTCAATGGACTCCTATGGAAAAGGGGAAGGTTAAGGATGGAACTGATCTAGGAGATGGTGTTTGGTATGAGCTTACCAAGGACAAGATCATGCAATGCCTATGGGTTGGTCTGGAACAAATTCCTTTCACGACTAATGCAGGACCATCATAGGTGAGTTGTAGGGCTATTGTATTTTTTTTATGCATAGTTTTGGTGGTGATGCTAACATGTGCTTCATGTCAAATCGTAGGATCGACACGAAGAGGATCCTCATGAGGAGGGGCATAATGGAGATGAAGGTCCTCACGAAGAAGGTATCCATGAGTAGGGCTTTATTGGAGATGATGGTCCTCACGAAGAGAATCTCCATGAGGAGGAGCTTCACAAAGACAATGAACCTCACAGCAACCATGAGGGCAAGCCTTGTGGAGAGAATTTCCCCCACAAAGAGATACAGCTTAAAAAAGGTCCTTATGAGGATGATCTTCATAAGACAGAGATGGAGTTGAACTACACAGGTGGAAGTGGTAACAAAGGAAATGTGTAGCATGGCTATATTGGCCAACATTTTGTTGTAATGAAATGGAGTAAAAGACGATGTTCTTCAATCTATTTGGCCTAATCATTTTGGTTTTTATGAAGCGAAACATATTGTTAGAAGGATTACATGTTTTAGGCCACTACGGGCCATTAATAGTTTAAAGCCATTTCGGGCCAGGCCATTGTAAGCGTAAAGGATTAAAAAAGTTGCTAGTTTTAGGCCATGGTGGGCTGCAAGTAATTTAAGGCCATTTTAGGCTAGGCTATCATAAGCATAAAAGGAGTAAATTACATTTGCCAATTTTAGGCCATAACGGGCAGCAAGTTAGTAGTGCGTATGAAGAAGCGTAATAAGGACAATGCGAAAAGAGAGAACGTAAATCGTGTAACAATGATGTGACATGTCACGCCAACGTGTTCATCCGCTAGCTCTATAGCTTCTTCTTAATTGTTTTGATTTTTGGTGATGGGTATGGACGAGGAGGTTTATTACTCCATTCCTCTATGCCACCATCTTCCCCCTAAAAAGGTAGTTCAGCCCAAATCAAGCTGTCATCAACCACTTTTTTAGCTTGTTCAAGTATTGGGATAGGAGACTAGTCTTCGGGGATTTCAACTTCCGAACTTTGTTCCATTTCTACGTTATTAACAGCCTAAGGGATCATCTTATCATCGTGGATGATCACTTCCCCTCTTACGTAGGGCAAGTGGATCTCCTGATGGATAGGTGATAAGACTACCCTTAATTGAGCTAACTAGGACCTCCCCAAGATTAATTTGAAACTAGGCATCTCCTTGAAGACGATAAACATTACATCTGTGGGGAATTCGTCCCCCATTACGAAGTTCATGTGTACTATTCCTTTGACTTGCACTCACATCCCATTGAATGACTTTAAACATGACGTTGTTGTGGGACTGATCTGGTTAATCAAACCTAGTTTATCCACTATGGGGCAGGGAATGACATTGGCATCTGTCCCATCATCTATGTGTACTCTCCAGATTTGGTATTGGCCAACCTGGATAGTGATGAACATAGGTGCTGTTATCACTTAACCCTTCTCTAGGTTGTCCTTAATGGATGCGTCATGAAAAGTCAGTTAGGGAGGTCGAGGTTGTTCAGTAGTGAGGGGAAGCATGATGGAATGGATTGCTTCTTCATCCGCTGGTAGGCTCTCATCCACAGATATGGATGTTAACATGAAAATCATGGCCTCACAATTCTTTTGTGACATCATCAACAAGTCATAGAGGCTCAACGTTGTATTTTTTTGTTTTAGAGCCTACTAAACTTGCATAAAAGCATCGAGGAGATCACGTCCATGATCTGGTTGTTTATCACCCTTCTCTTCCTCCATTCGTCCTAGGAGATGAATCTCTCAGGAAGGAACAGTTTTTGGTTGAGGGTTGCATTTTCTTGGTTTGGAAGAAGATGATTGCGTTTGTGTAGCGTCGTCTTTTTTAGAGGGTGGGGCCAAGGGCACTGAGGATAGGAACATAGGCTTGGGAAACCCCTGCGTAATTTGATCCTTGGCTATATCAGCTGTCATACATCCTTCTCCTTTCCTGTTAGGTTATGATTGGGACGTTGACTTAGAGATTCACTCCTGCTTAGCAGGAGCAACTGACAACTTTGGTACCCTGATGAAAAAGGGTCCTCTAGGCATGGGTGGAGGCTAGGCCACAGATTTATCAATGGTGGACTACGGGACAAAGGTAGAAGGCAGGACTCAGAGAACAAAGGGTTGTCACTGAGCTGCACCCATCAATGTTGATGAGCTTTTCATCTAAGGTGGGTGAGGAGGTACACACAGCAAAAAATGTTATTTTGGCTGTGTTTGGCCATCGCCCTCCATGCCCACCATGTTGATAGTGTACCTTGCGTTATTTCTATTTAATGGGTCTTGGTACACATGCATGGATTAATTTTCTAGATGAACTAGACTACTGCTATCTAAGATCAGTTTACCTTGATCGATCAAGCATTGAATGTCATCTTTCAATACCTAGCAGTAATCTGTGTCATGACCACACAGCTTGTGATAGTCACAAAAAAGGTCTAGGCTAAAGTTCTTGGGAACTGGTGGTTTTTTTGGCAAGGCCAAGGAGGGATTCTTAAGTAGCTCACAATGCCATCTATGGCATTTTAGACCTTCCTCAAACACCTTCTTATGTTGAATATGACCAGTTCCCAGTAATTGCTTCAAAATTTTTAAAGGCTTCATAGGTAGAGCCACGTATTTTGAGCAGTCTTTACTTTCAAAATTAGGCTTCGGCTATGGAAATGCCTTAGGGGCAAGTAAATTTTCCTGGTCGATGCTGTTTGAGCTAGTTGAGGGCTCAACAGCAGGTGTCATAGGTACTTTCTTGTTGTTATTTTTCTTCTTGGCCCCTTCAGTCGTTGTTGTGGCTTTGCCTTTGTCTTTATCCTTGTTGTGGGCATTTTTGTAGACTACATACATTGGGTCTTTGCTAGCCTCTACTGCATCTTGAATGCTCTTAGTTTGAGCAAAGGCTTGGCTAAGGGAGCAAGGAGCAAGATAATACAGTTTGGACTTGATGAAGTCATTGACTGCCCCCTTGAAGATTGCTAACAGATGAGCCTCCACGATGGGTTCACTGATTTCATTCAAGGTGGCGCTCCACCACTATATAAACTTTTGGACTGGCTTGAGTGGATCTTTCTTAACTTCCATGAGCTGATCCAGTGTTACTTCTGGTTTCAGGTTGTATTTGAAATGAGTCACGAACTGAGTTAACAGCTCTTTCAAGGTTGAGATGGAAGAGCGTGGGAGTGCTCGATACCAGTCTAAATATTTACTCGTTAGGGACATAGCAAAGACATAGATGATGGTATGTGGCCATTGTTGCAATAACAACGACTCTGACTTGAAGGTGACCATATGGGCATTGGGATCACCTTCCCCATTTTATTTTGTAAAATGGGGAAGTGGCATCCCAGGGGACTATGACAAATAGGCACCGCTGGGCTAATAGGATCATCATGGTAAAAATCCATAACCTATATTATGTTAGAACCAGCAACCTTGAGGTGTTTAACCTCCTCAGTAAGGGTTTGAATAAGCTAGAAGGCTTGATCCAGACCCGTGGGCGAAGAGGTTGGTTGTGGAATAGGAGAGGGAGCCATGCTGGGTGGCAGGATAGGAGTGGTAGCTTGACCTATATGTAATGTCATCAGGACTACCCCTGCAGGCATTGCCCCTTATGACATCCACCACCTGGTAGGTGGTGTAGATGGGGTGACCATCATCGACTGTGCCATGGGATGCATTGCTTGCATGATTGGGGGGATAGAAAATGACCCTACGGTGGGGTTTAGCATCTGCGAAACTTGGTGCTAATGATGAGTGAGATGAGACATTTGCGTAGGCTGTGCTACAAGGAATGATGTGTTTGGAATCTAGCACGTTGTAGTGGCAGGTCCTGTTGTATGAGTTGGGATGAATGTAGACGTTGTGTGTAATTGTGAAGTAGGTATCGTGTGTACATACGGTGACATAGGTGCAGGTATACGATGAGATGGATTAGCTAATTGCAGCTGCGGAGAAATGATTTGTGAAGGGACACCACTTGAGAGGGTAGCTGGAGAGAAAAGATGTTTGTGGGATGCATGCACCACACGGTCAATGGTAGTTAATGATAACAACGTAGTGATCATAAACAACGGATTTACATGGGATGCCATGGAGGGAGGAGCCACAGCAAAGCTAGCATGACTACCTCCCTCGGAATGGGAATCTAGATCCTCCTACCCATCATGGAGCCTTGGCCATTAGCATTTGATCTAAGATCCATTGTTGTTGGTCTGTCAGGTGTATAGTGGCATTAGGCGAAGGAATAAATTCTTTCCCATTGTAGTATATGAACTTGTATTCTCGTTTCTCTTTGAGTTCTTGTGGATACATGGGCAACTTTTCCACAAGTTTAGCACAGAGGAAATTGTAATGTTCCTTGCACTGAGCGTGTCCCTCAAGCTCTTTGTTTTGAATCCTAAGGGATCGGTGTGGTCGCATCGGATTGGTTGGTGACTCGACCACCGGAGATGTAACTTGTAGAGTCCAAGGATTCTCGAGGTTACTAGTGTCAACAATGGTCGTTGATGCAGCCATTCTCTTCGTAGCTCGAAAGTAATGACAACAATGATAAATATAGCAAAGGCAAAGGCAAAATAAGGTGAAAAATGGGCTTTCTACCTTGCAGGATTCCAAAGGAATCATCGAGGTGACCAATCTACACCACATAATCTCATAAACAACCATGGAGGTATTACGTTTACGTTGATCGAAAATGGGTACAGACAGCTTATAGGACTACCTGTGAAAGGTGGATTGGAGGTTTAGGCCCTCCTTCTAGTGCTAGAAGACCTGTAATGATGGAAAACATTGGTCGCTGGAAATACCGAGCGAAGTTCTGCGTACACAGTTCCAACCTCGGATCCATGCGAGGGCTGTGCTAGAGAAAACAAATCCAAGGTGCCCTAAATAGTCTTGTCGATCAAATAGGGACTTACTTAATCTTGTAAACCTTGTAATACTAGGATCATGAAATGATGATTTTAATGGGGAGATATGATATCGATGATCTCGAAGGCGAGGAGGATGATGTAAATGATGCAAAATGATTGTAAAGTTTATGTAAATAGGATGCAATGAATTGAACTTAAAGAATGTGTCATCCCGAGATCTGGGATTTAACTTATAAGAAAATTCATTGAATTACAATGATTATAGGAAAACTTCAGTTTAGATGAAGCACATGCCCAGAACAGGAAAGCTATTCAGAAATGCAACAAGCAAAGGCCGATCTACCTTGTTCTAGCCAATCTAGGCACAAGGGATTCAAACCTAAACCGAAATATCTACTAACTCGAAGTTTCTGATCAAAAGCTCTTATCGGTCACCATTGATGTTCTTTCTATTGCTGATTCTCCTTTGTTCTCTCGCTAATCCTTGCCAAAAATTGTCAACAATTGCCAACAGCTGCTAACTGAAAAGAAATTGCCAAACTTGCCAACTTACCAACTTGCCAGCTTGTCAACCTACCAACTTGCCAACTATTTAAGCATTGTCTGCTAGGGTATTTATAAGATTAGAATTAGAAGAAAAACATGGTTTAGATGACACATGTCCTGGACCCACAAGATGTCGTTGACCTGATGTGTTGTAGCTGAAGTTTGTGGCACTACATTGCATTACGCTCTAAAGCGTAGTATAGCGTAGCCTACCTTTGCTGGAGCTTTGGTAACAAACTGCCCTACGGTTACACTGTAATACACTAGAAAGCGTATCATGGCGTAAGAATCGCCAATGCTTGAACTTTGCTATCTCCATTGTCATGATTAAATCAATCGTCTGCTTGTGTTACGTTGTGTTGCATTACATTACACAGCATAGCGTAATGTGGCATAACATAGATAACTTGCAAAATTGAAATGTCTGTGCATCCCTTGTCTCTTCTTAGTCCTTCTAGAGTCCACTACGCTAAACTATGTAGTGTAACTGGCCCTTAGCCAAAAAAGAAAACGTGCTAAGATGTGCCACTATTTCCAATGTTTCCACCACCTGGATGTTTCGACGTCGCCCTTGTACAAGTCTTTGCCTAAACTTCGAGACTTTGCTAGATCATTGAGGTCTCAAAATTCACGATGTTTCACCATAGAAACCAAAAACACATGTATAAGCTGGAGAATGACACCCATCGAAAACTGTACAAGGATGCTGTTATGAAGGCGTTTACATATGAAGCATTCGTAAATGCCATTGATGCTTCTGAGGCCTACACTAAGTTCAAAGAGCAAGTAAAGGTTATGGAATCTCTTGACTTGAAAGTGGACCTTCCCATAGGAGAGACTGCAACCGTCTCCTTTTCCCCGGGACCACCAAGATGGACGACCGCCGAAAGGGAGAGAGCTGCTATTGCGGATGCCAAACCTAGCAACAGGTGTTGGATGGACATCACGGTAGACAAGGTCTGGAGTCACCTCAGGCTCAGTTTAGACTGGATACCCTTTGAGAATGATGCGGGCCCTTCTTAGGTTAGTCGCTTTTACTGTATTGGTGCTTATGCTTTGCTGTAATTTACGTTTGTTGCCCTAGCTGACTACTTCATTCCTATGATGCAGGCTCCAGATGAGGGTGCAGGGCCCATAGAGGAAGGGAATGAAGAATTATCAGGGGACAACGCAGGGGAACGTGATGCAAAAGTAGATGAAGTGGGGATGAATGGCAAGGATGATGCAAATAGAGAGAACCCATGACCGCATGGGATTTTTTTTCTAAATTTTGAAATTTTGAAGTTTTATAAAAGTTTTGCAAACATTGTCAACAGAAAAAAATTTTGAATAAAGGAAAGAATTTTAGAAAAGAAATTGGTTCTGCGTAAACTTGTGTATTGCATACATGTTGCATTTTGTATAAAATATTCATGCTTTCATGTGCTAGTTTTAGGCCATTTCAGGCCATTGCTAGTTTTAGGCCATTTTGGGCCTTTGCGTAACATGCCGAAGAGATAATACATTAACAAAGCAAAAAACGATGATGCTAGTTTTAGGCCATTTCGAGCCATAGCGTAGCATGCCAAAAAGATGGCATGTTAATAAAGCAAAAAGCAACGATGCTAGTTTTAGGCCATTTCGGGCCATTGCTAGTTTTGGGCCATTTCGGGCCATTGCGTAGCATGCCAAAAGGATGGCATGTTAACAAAGTAAAAAGTGATGAATGCGTAAGGGCTAGTAACTATGCAGGAAGCAGTAGGGTTGCTATCCTATGCGTAGTTGCCTCTTGACCCATCGTGGGTTGATCAGAACGTAAGGCTGAGCTGTCTCACTGGGGCCCTCGTTCATATCATTGTCCCCCACTTGGAAGGGAAACTCAACCCATTTGCTTTCATTTTGGAGATTAGTTTGTTAAGACGAATCTTCCATTGGATGGTTAATGTATGCATGAGTAGGCGCTTCATTCTCAGAGGTTATGACCTCTGAGCCCTACTCCATGTCTATGTTACTGATTGCTTGTGTTGCTCCTTCGTCACCATGGATCACCACCTCCCTGCCTATGTATGGTAAGTGGATTTCTTGGTGTATAGGTGAAGAGACAACCCTAAGTTGTGCTAACCATGATCTCCCCAAGATCAGGTTGAACCTGGGCATTTCCTTGACGACTATGAACATTGCATTTATGGGAAACTAGTCCCCTGCTACGAAGTCTATGTGAACTATGCCCTTCACCAGGACACATGCCCTATTGAACGACCTTAGACACAACGTTGTCATGGGTTTGATTTGGTCGACCAAACCCAACTTGTCTAAAATAGGGAAGGGGATGACGTTTGTGGTAGCTCCATCATCAACGTATACCCTTTGGATCCTATGTTAGCCAACCCAAATTGTGATGAAAAGAGGTGTTGTTTTCACCTGACCTCTTTCAGGATCTTTCCTAATGGCATCATCACTAAAAGTTAATTGGGATGGCGTAGACTCTGTGGGTATAGAGGGAAGCATGATCGAATGGATTTCTTCCTCTTCTGCTGGCATGTCTTCATCAACCGGAATTGCTATCAACATGTGGATTAGAGCCTTGTGGTGCGGTACAGATGTCATAATTAGGTCTTACAAGCTTAGCGTAGCATTTTTCTGCTTTAGAGCTTGCTTGACCTGGGTGAGGGCATCCAGAAAGTCTTAGCCATCCCCTTGTTTAACGTCTTTCTCCTCTTTGATTTGTCCCAGAAGAAGAATTTCCTGAGGGGGGGCGACTTTGGATCTAGGTTCAGACCCTTTTTGGCAGGGTGGCATTGTGCGATTATGGCAACACTCATCTTTGGTGACGAAGGTACAGATGCATGGGATGGAGATGAAAGCTTGGAAGTACTAGGAGTGGTACCTCCTCTCAACGTCTTAGGACGAGAAGGTTGTTCAGTTGTTTTATGCAGGGTGGGGGCTCTTAAAGGAGTCGACCCCGTGATGATGAATGGAGCTAATAGTGTTAATGGGTGAAGTGGCATTATTTCACTAACAAGTGACACTGAGATGGATGTCTACGGAGGGACCCTCAGAATGAATGGTTGTTGCAAGCTTTGATTAGCTCCTCATTGCACTAGTGCACTGCGCTAAGGCACACGTGCCACGAATGGCTGCTGGGGTGGCCTAGGATCACTATCAATGCCAATGGCATTGATGACGTAAGCAGCATTGTTGGCATTGAGGGGATGTGTTTAGACATGCATAGATTGGTTTTCGGGATGTACTAGGTTGCTTTTGTCCAACACTAATTTTCCCTAGTTGATCAATCTCTGCATGTCATCCTACAATGCGAGACAGTAATCCGTGTTGTGACCACACTGTTGGTAATAGTCATAGAACCTATCCAACGTGAAACCCTTAGGAACTAGGGGCTCATTGGGCAGGGCCAACGAGGGGTTCCTAAGGAGCTCACAGTAGCGTTGATGTCTGCTAATTACTTCTTGCAACATTTTTTTGTATTGTATGTACCCCGCCACCAACAGTTTCTTCAGAAGTTCTGAAGGCTTGAGAGGCAGTGGGATGTACTTCGAGCGATCATTACGCTCAAAGTTTGGCTTGGGTTGCACAAACGTCTCAGGTAAGGGCATTAGAGGTTGCGGCACATTACCTTGTTTGGGCATGGGGTTAGCTGTGGGTATGGCCGGTTTCTTGCTGTTCTTGGTACCATTGTTGCTAGGTCTGGGCTTGGCCTCAGTCACCACAGCAGCCACTATGGTTGTTGGGGCCTTACCCTTGTCCTTCTTTGTGAAGGTGTTTTTGTAAGCGATGTAGGCTAGGTCTTTGCTCGTCTCAACCGCATCCTGTATACTCTTGGTCTGAGCAAAGGCCTGACTAAGAGTGCAAGGGGTGAGGTAGTACAGTTTAGACTTGATAAAGTCATTCACTGCACCCTTAAAGATGGCCAGCAAGTGGGCCTCCACGATGGGCTCGCGGATTTCATTAAGGGTTGCATTCCAGCATTGGATGAATTTCTGGACTGGTTCTAGAGGCTCTTGCTTCACGCTCATCAGTTGGTCCAACATGGTTTCTACCTTCAAGTTGTACATGAAGTGTGTCACAAACTGGGTTAGAAGCTCTTCCAGAGTTGAGATGGATGAGCATGGTACCGTGTGATACCAATCTAAGGCTTTCCCAGTGGTAGTTGCGGAAGCCATTGCTACTAAGCTAGACAGTTTTGCAAACAGAAAAAGCTAGGCAATTTTGCAAATGGAAAAAGCAAAGAAATTTGAAAGTGAAACAGTTTTGCAAACAAAAAGAGAAAAGAAGTTAACAAGCAATAAAAAAGAAGGTTTTATGTCTTGCTGGGCTCTTGAGGAACCATCGAGGCAATCGGTCTGTACCACATGATGCATAAACAACCGCAAAAGGGTGTCACGTTTACGCTAGTGTGCGACAGGGTACAGAATGCATGCAAGAGTACCGTAAAAAGAAAGGCAAGTCAACTGGCAATCAAAGGCTTTATGTCCTGTAGGGTTCCTGAGGAACCATCAAGGTGACCAATCTGCACTACACGACGCGTAAACAACCACAGACAGGTGTCAAGTTTACGCTAATGCGTATCAGGGTGCAGAAGGCTTACAAGATTACCGTGACATGTGGAAAAGGCACCAAAAGGCCCTCCTTCTAGCACCAGAAAAACTGTAGCGATTGAAAACGTCGACAGCTGGAAAAGGAACATCGGGTGGTCGTCGGCCACTGGCAGTCTTGACCCTGTTTCTGTGGGAGGGCCGTGCTGGATGGGATGGAAACAGAGCGCCCTGAATGATCTGGTCGATTAGACAAGATCTTAGTCGGTGTCTATATAACCTTTTGCAATGTGTGATTTAAAGAAAATGAGATTGATAGTGCGAAGTGATGCTTAAATGCAAAAGAGACAACAAACAATATAGAAATGCAATAGTAAATAGGAGATAATGTAAAATGCAGTTAGAAAATATGCATCACTTCGAAGCTATGACCTCACTCTGTCAAGATGGATACAATCGGTTGTACAACGTTGAGAAGTGTAGAGATCCTGAGAGTAACCAAGACGTGTAGAGCCAAACGGCTGTGAGCTTGAACGTAGACTCCGACGTTAACAATGCAAAGTACTACGAAGGTGGTAGATGAGAACAGAATGGGAATGCCAACTGAGAATGCTAACTGTTTACAGTGTTAAACAAAAAGCTTACAATGCTCGAGAGTTTGAGAGTTAGAGTGCCAAGATGTTAGGGAGAACACAGGAGTGGAAAAAGGAGAAGCCCTTTAAATGTCGCTCATTGGGGTATTTATAGGACCGAGGGTGCATGAAAGAAGCGATTTGAACGCCACGTGCCTTGGGCTTATGCTGACCTATCTATGCTGCACGTGCTTTCATGACCGTTGGGCGATCCTGCCACATCGTAATTACGAGCCTGCCATGCCGTAATTATGCTATCAGAGTAGTGGTGCAATTAGGTGAAGTGCATTGATGTCGCGCAACTGCTTGCCACGTCTTGCTATGCCTTGTAGCATAGCATGTTTGGCATGGCGTAGTATCTTGTTACGCTATGCTATGCTACGCAGCGTAGCGTAGCATAGTGTAGCCACCAGTTTGAAGCGAGAAATTGTGTTGTGTTTTGTTGCATGCATTGAAGACCTTCAAAGTGTGCTAACTGTTTGTCGTAGACTTGCTACGCTGTGCTATGTTACATAGCGTATCGTAGCGTAGCGACTGGCCTTAGTCGTAAAAAATGTCATCCATTTGCGAACTTCGTCTTCTGCACTGCGAAACTTGCAAATTTGCTGATCCTGCCCTTTGAATTGCCTTCTGTTACACTTCCACAGAATTGCTACGCCTTGCTGCGCCTTGTAGCTTAGCGTAGCATAACAACAAACATGACTTGATTTAGCTAAGTTCGTTGCTTTCTGACAGAAGTAGACATTACCGAAGGACTTGAAGTCGGGCAAGGGGACTGGTCATCGAGCTCTTGCTACGTTGTGCTACGTTGGCATAGTGTAGCGCTACGTTGGCATAGTGTAGCGTAGCGTAGCATTGTGCTTCTACAAATGTCTTCTGAAGTTTGCTACGCTACATGGTGTAGCGTAGCGTAGCTTTGTGCTTCTACAAATGTCTTCTGAAGTTTGCTACGTTACATGGCGTAGCGTAGCATAGCAAGACTCCTTAACTTAGAAAACTTGCTGACGTGAATTGCAAGGCTTAGTGAAGCAAGAATGTCTTCAAATTTTGGGGTGTTTCATATATGAAATAGAGGATAATTGCAAACAAGAGAAAAAGGATATAGATGCAGGTTTTGGATAAAATATGGTAATTTGACTGTGGTTGTTTTGGACATTTTGTAAACTTGGTGGATGCTTTGGCATCCCCGCATATGTTCAATATCGCCTTTGCTGTGGCCCTGCCCTAATGCCTTTTTGCTGTCTTTAATAATATCTCGTTCATTCTTCAGTCCTCACAGAAAAAGTACAGCTGTTATGGCAAATAAAGAAGCATTCAAATGGCTTGAAAAATATTCAGTCAAAAAGCAAAGAAATGATAGATTTTCCTTCATACCTGCGAAATGCGTATTCTCATCGTTCGCTCAACATGGAAAAGGATGGTTTTTGCTAGGGAGCCAATCTCCCAATGTGCAACAGTCGAAGAAATGCAAAAGGGCGGCCCCAGAATCTTGGAAATCCATCTCCAGTTTTTGAGCAGCCAGTTAAGCAACTAAGGAGCAAAAGCTACTGCGATAGCCAACGGTCGTGAGATTTCCGAAAAAATAAGCAATTCCTGCGGCCACAAAAAGCTTGTCACTGTAACCCACTACTAAAGTACCAACCAAAGTTCAAATCAACAATGCGCGTAACATCCACCGCCACAGATAACACAAACGCGTGGAAAAAAACAAACCTCAAATGTGGACGTACAAATCTCTCATGCATACGACACTGTTGAAATGGAGATCATCCCCATTCTATGTGCATGTTGAGCAGGCGCCAGGCCAAAAACAATCCGGGGTAAACTCTCCCTCACAATACTATAAAATCGTTCTACAAGACTAGTAGCCCCTGCAATTTTTACTTTCTAGGTATTGTTCGCTGCTGCTGCTGCATGCCATGGCGCGTTTAAGGACCGAGTATGGCATCTATGCTTGCTGGGGCCAGCAGCTCTTCTGTAATGGCGATACTACGTTGCAGACTTTGGATTAAGCGCAGCAGGGGCAGTTGCAGTGGCTTCATCAGCTCCCTCTCGAATGCTCCATGCCTCTGTGTTGAGGCGCTGTAATAGCGCGTCTTTCCTGATTTTGGTGTCTTGCCACTTTTTTTTTTCTCTCCTGTCCTATAAAATGGTACGCGGAGGCTCAGTACTAATCTTGGTGAGGGTTTTTTATCCTGGCCTTCGACATAAGTATAATTTTACTTTAAATCATGTGTATATAATATGTTTATAGCTTTCCAACTTTGAGCATTATTTTAAGAGTATAAGATTAATAATATGTACACTTCAACTAATTAGAAACCTAAAGGTTATGAATGTATCTCTAAAAGAAAAATAAATTTTACGTCAGAGAATTTTGCCATCCAAACTTTAAAACACCTATAGTGAAATGTGTGAAAATGGTAAATTTCAGACTATTATTTGCAAATCATAATCTGAATAAGAAATTAACAAGTTAAATATCAATATAATTTATTTGGAAGTAATCTACAATTTGAAAATGTTTGATAAAGAAAGCATAATTACCATTGGGATATGTGAAAAGAAATTTATCATGCTATTATTTCAACCTACTACTTCTTATGGATGTGTTGCATGGAGTTTTGCTCTATCCAATAAATATCTAAACCATTTTTTTGTTGGATGAATTTAGAAATTAGAGAGACAAACACAATATGATATGATACTCCGTCAAGCAAACATAATGTCAGTAGAGGCTGAAACTGTTGCTCATTTTATAGCCTATACTCATAATTTTTATGCATATTCATCAGATAAATATTTGAAAAAATTTGATGAAGAAAATCTATGATAAAAGATGGCTTCATCACAAAGTTCTATGGCTTAATAAATACAATATTTAAGAGTACATTCTTTATTTGATCCTAATGAAGTTTGCAAATTGGTAAAACAACCAATATTTAAAAAACTTTGGAAAACTTAGAAGAAAAACCCCATTTCTATTTAAATAGTTTGAGGGGAGGCCCTAATTCAAAGGAAAATTATTTACTTGTTGCTTTCCTCATTATTTATGATGCATAATTAGCAAAGCATGAATGGGATCTCATCATTTGAGAGTTGAAATAGGTAGAAAGTTCAAATTTCTTGTCAAGAATGAATATGATGACTATGCAATACAAATGGCATTGAAGTTGAATACCACTCTTTCCTATCCAAGATAAGAGAACATTAGATATAAATGGGACATTAGAGTTAAAATTTGGTCTATTTGTTGCAAATGTTAATAAAAATACTTAGTAAGTTTCAAAACTCATAGCTTTTATATTCTTATTTGTGCAATAGATGTAGAGGGTCTACACACTTAACAAAATTTCAATTTCAATTTTAGTTTGGTTAGAGGAAACCTCATACATATCATCATGTATATTAGGCACACATGGTGTAAAAATAGAGCCTATCCATACCAATGTAACCATAAAGTTATCATGCTCTTATAAGAATGTACTTTAAATTAGTTTCATTATAATACAATTTATTTATAGGGTTCAATAACCATTTTTTGAAAAAAAGAAGAAGGTAATCATAAAGGCTTTATAATCACCATCTCCAATTTAGACATTCTACATGAAAATGACAAATCATCCTCACTAATAATCATAAAGCATAATAATTTTTTAGTATATGATGAATAGTGCATAATACTAATGCCCAATAGATAAGTGGTGAATACTCCTATGCTCAACCGTACGAATCACTAAGCATTCATGCATGATCCGGTCAAATTCTATGGACTCCATGTCTTCTAGTACACTAGCCTCTAGGAAGTGAACTTGCCCTACCAGTCATTCGTTGTCTTCCCAATTACACTTGTGATATGCAAGGGTATGGTTAAGTGTAATCAAGGCATATGATTTTTATTATTTTTATGTTTTATGTTCTGGGTGCTTAAATAAAGGATGAAAGAAGTGAAGTAATTTAATTGCTAATTTAACCAAACTAACTAACCAATGTCTAACTAATCCTAACATAAGCATACGGTCCCACTTTTCATACACATCTTGAACATGTATAACATTGCTAGGTTACCAAACATTAAGCATTACTAGGATTACCAAGTGTCATACAAACGCTCAAAGCGATCGTACTTATGTGCTTAATTAATTGTTATTTAATCTACCTTAATTTAGTTTAATTACTTAAAGCATTAAATAAGATTGCTAAAAACATTAAATGCATAAAGAAAATATTTAATCTAGCTGAAGTGTTACAAAGTTTATTAGAAAGCTCATCTTTATTGCTACACACACTGCCCTACTCAGGTACAACAATGCTCAAATAAAGATCAGTACACTTAATGACTCTTGCTATGGGCACTTGGGAAAATATTTTAACCCTAGGGAAGAAAAATTACATGAGCTCTACTACATTATGACTAATATAACTCCAAAATCATGTACCAAAGTATTATATTTATAGGCTAGAATACATCCCATGACATCAGATATCCAACATCGCTTTCGGATCCCTGATATCGAGTATTTGATATTAGGGCTCCAATATCAGAGTTAGACAAAATACACTTCATCATACCCCCATGACTAAATGAAAACTCATCGTCAACTGAACAAAAGGAGGAACAAGTCCCTTACAAAATATTGAAAAGGTATGGGATTATTGACTAACATGCAAACTAACTCAAATGAAATAGATAGATTCTAAGTGCCCAAGTGTACAAATTTATAATATTTTACAAAATTGGATGTTCATGACAATAAAATTGAACACCATGGCCAAAACTGACATCCAACTCCTCTAGCAACTGAAGAACAAGGGAGAAGATTCAATGATCATGAAGGGGCCTTGTCGCCCAATGTTGCTACTTTTTCTTTATTGAAGATAGTCCCACTTCTAGTCCATGCTTTCCACTACAATCCCAACAAAATCACAGATTAGTGTGCAATGTGTAACTTATAGCTTTTAAGTACTTTGTCTTGTCAACAGTTACACTTGACTAGGTTGTGATTATGGTGAATTGATTCTTTTAATAGCATTAGCAAGAAGATTTAAAAATGAGGTGAAATGGATAAGCAGTCGATTATTAAATTCTAAAAAGCCCAAATGCAATGAAATTCTTGAAGAGGATTAAATAATTCACAACAATAAAGAAAAGAGGATTTCACTAAAAAACATTATGAAGATGCACACAATTGGATGTCGTCAATGGGGCACACATAAGGATTTAATTATAAGAATGCCAAAGGATAAAGAACTTAACTAATCCAACCAAAAGGTATGCAAGTAGGCCCTCCCTAAAGAAGGCACATGCCCTTTGATGCCCTTGCATATCTTGAAACCAAGAAGTCCATGGGCCCCATGGGTAATTAATGGTTACAGAAAGCTAAGTATGAAAACTTGAAAGAAACTACCTAAGAATTTTAACACATCAAACCAAGACATAAAACAAGAACATGAACATCAACAATGAGGTGAGGCATGGAAATCATAGATATATGAGAGACAAAAAGTGGAATGGAGTTCTCAATTAAGGTCACATAAAGTTCCATGTGAATTTTGTGGTTAAAAGAACTGATAAAATCCATCCTTAGCCCAAACCAAAACCAACCACGTTCAATGAATTTTCATCTTAACTCTAAGATTGGTCCACCCCCTTGAGATACAAGAGTGCTTCCATAGAACAACCACCATTCCTTATTTAAAAAGAAAGAGAAATAGGAAGTGAGATATGGCCTTAGTTAGAGGGGACCTTCAGGCATGGGTAACATCTCTTTCTAGTCCCATAACCAATGCTTGTAGCCCATTTATTTTGTCTAAGGGGTGTGCTTTGAATTCCCATTCTTGTTTTTTCTAGATGGAAACCACATCATGCAAAGACTTATTCAACTTCTTGTTATCGATTGACACAGAATGGAAAGAAATCCATGAAAACACTCATGCATCGAAGTAAGTAGAAGAGTGCAACGAGTATCAATTCCCCTTAAAGTCACATCCTATTCAAACCCTTGAATCCTTTCCAAGTTCGGAAACTACCAAGGTCACAAGTTTGTTAAAGGTTTACTTAAGGAAAAGGAATCTCATACTTCCAAAACAAGGAAAACCATAGAGTTTGTGGATGGGTGGATGTTGTGGACTTGTTGCCTATTTCATGAAAAAGAAACCATGTATTAGTTATTAGTAACAAAATTCAAATCTAGAAACTAGACACTAATAATTGAATAGCTAAATAGCACATGCCCACATCAAGAAAACCACACTATACCTAGTTGGCAATAAAGCATGTTATTATTAGAACATAATAAAAAAATCACACCAAAATAAAGAAAAATATTCAAGAAAAATAAAATGTACTAACGATGTTGTAAAACAAAAATTGGGAAAAACTAATAAAGTAAAAACAAAAGGTTTAAGATAACAAAGGCATAAAAAAAAAGTTGTAAAAATAATAAGGTGTGAAACAAAAAGATAAAAAACTAAGCCACTATAATGGTTAGCATGCTTGGCCATCTCCCCCATGACTATGTTGAAAGGAGGAGATCTGCTAAATCAAGTGTGGTTGTCCATCCAAGGAGGTGTTGCAACCACTGGATTCCTTATACTTATGGAAAGGTTTAATTTATTGCATGTTGACTAGTTGTTTCTTGCTTTGGATCTTAGATTTATAGATCAACATCATAAAAAAAAGGTTTTAGAAATAATATATGGGCATTTCCATAGTGTTTGGAGCTTGGTTAGTTATGGCACATGTGTGGCGTTCCAGTAAAGAACCTTATCTCCTAGTTGAAATTTGACTTTCCCAATTCTAAGGTCATGGTTCTTTGTGTTAAATGCCTTGTGTGACTCGTTAGATGATAGGGCCACCAATCAATTTTTGTCTAGTAGGTTGAGATTTATTAATCTTTCTTTTTGTGCTGGACTTAAGTCAAGGTCAAGGTCATAGGCTGTTGAAAGTATATAGAGCTTGAATTGAATAGGAAGAGTTGGCAAATTTCCATACACTTGCTCATAGGGAGAGAAGCCTATAGGGAGCTTCTAGGTGGAGCAGTAGGCCCAAAGGACATCATTGAGTTTCATGCTCTAGTCTCTCCTATATTTGCTAACTATTCTCATTAAGATCTTAGTGATTTCCCTATTTGTAACTTTAGCTTGACCATTGGCTTGGGGGTGGTAAGTTGTTATTAATTTATGCTCAACCCCCAAGTGTTGTATGAGCTTCCAAAAGGTAGTACCTATAAAGTGGGTTCCATTATCAAAAATTAATGCACATAGCACACCAAATCTATTTACAACATTCTATTGTACAAAGTGAGTAGCAGTAGATGATGTATAGTCGGTGATGACTGATTCTTCTATCCATTTCATACAATAGTCAGTAGTGGCTATGATGTATGCCTTTCAATTTGACATGGGCATGATGGGATCCATGAAGTTAATGCCCCACATGTCAAAGGGTTTCAATGGTTGAATCCATTATTGAAGTTCCTCCATATGAGTGACCATTCCAACATCATGTTGGCAATGTTCATGAGAGCTAACAAATTGATGAGCATCCTTGAAAAGTGTTGGCTAGTAATAACTTAACATTAGGATCTTAATGGTCATGTGTCTTCCTTCATAGTGGCCTCCACAAGAACCCTCATGAGCATCTTGGAGAACACGTAGTTGATTAGCATTAGGAACACACCATTAAAGTAAGCCATTAGTGTACATCTTGTAGAGATGCGTATTGATCTCCATGAAGCATTTCACCTAGTGAAGAAACTATTGTTTCTTCCTATTGTCTAGCTCTCGTGGCATCTCTTAAGTGAGAAGATAAGTGAGACTGTCATCATACCATTTAGGCTCAATGGGCAATTATTTAGTTATAGCCTTGGCAAAGAGGAGTTCATTAGGAAACTGATTAATTAGTAGACTTTCCTCCTTTTTTCTATTCCATCTCAACTGAGACAAGTGGGCACTGACCACATTCTTAGTTCCCTTTTGATCTAGTAGTGTAAGATCAAATTCTTGTAAGATCACTAGCCACCATATGGAAAAAGGGCTCACCATTAACTTTTTTAGTAGAAAGTTAATTACACTATGGTATGGGTGCATGAATACTTTGTACCAAGCACATAGCAGTTGAATTTCTCCAAGGAAAAAACCATTGCCATCAATTCTTTTTCTATGATTGTGTAGTTTAGCTATGAACCCACAATGCTTCAACTTGTCTAGTGGATGTAATAAGGATATTTTTGATTGTCCAACTACATAAGCATGGCCCCCAATGCATAATTTGATGCATCCATCATGACATGAAATGGTCTAGACTAGTCTAGTGCTAGGAGAATTGGAGTTTCTACAAGCTTTTCTTTTAGCTGTTTGAATGCATTTTCACATTCCTTGATCAAAACAAATGGAGCATCTTTCTTTATTATCTTAACTAAAAATTTTGTGATCTTAAAGAAATTCTCTATGAATCTTTAGGAGTAACCAGTATGTCCAAGAAATGATTGAACATATTTTATAGTTTATAGTTGATGGGTAATTCCTTGGATGGCCCTAATCTTTTTAGGGCTGACCTCAATCATTGCTTATGAGATTTTGTGCCCCAACACAATGCCCTCCTAGATCATTGAATGGCTCTTCTACTAATTGAGTTAAAGATTAGTCACCACACATTTTTTGAGCACTTTCTCAAGACAATCCATGGCTTGCTCAAATGTAGCATCATAGGTGGAAAAGTCATCTATGAAGACTTCCACCCTACTACTAATCTACTATTGAAAAATGCTCAAGAGTAAGCGTTGGAATGTGATAGGGGCATTTCATGGAACAAATGGCATCTTTCAATATGCAAAAGTCCCCTAGAGACTTGTGAATGTTGTTTTTGCCTAATCCTCTAGCATAATCTGGGTTTGGTTATAGCCACTATAATCATCCAAAAAACTATAATAGCAATGCCTAGATATAGTGTCCAAAACTTGATCCACCAATGGCAATGGAAAGTGATCTTTGAATGTTGCCATAGTCAATAGCTGGAAATTGATGTAGAGGTATCACTTATCACCTTTCCTTGGGAGAATAACAAGTGGGCTAACCCACTCACTATCCACAATGGGATAGATAAACCCCATCCTAAGGAGTTTTTTGAACTCCTCTTTAACAATATACTTCAATTTGGGGTCAATGTACACTGCAATTGCCTCTTTGGCTTCATGGCTAGATTAGTGTAGATATGATGCTAATATATCCTAGGATCAATCCCTTTGAGTTTAGGATATGACCAAGAAAAGACTATTGGCCACTTATTGATCACCTTCAAAAGCATTTATTTCTGTTTAGAAGCAAGATTAGCATTAATGATTACCAACTTACCACTTTTCAAAAATGCATACTCCATGCCAATAGGTAGAGTTTTCAACTCTAAGGGCTCTTGTTTAAAATTTTTAGGGATTTCCAACTCTTCCAAATAGGTATAATCATTTGCATCATTAGAGAGCTAGTGATGAACTTGCTCTAGTTCATCCATGCCTTCTATGTAGGCATATGTTAGGCTCTCAACAGGTTTCATGCAAAGTGTTGAGCTACTCTAAGGGTTAGTTGTCACCCATTAGGTGCCCTTCTACTTTGTAGCTATTGCGTATAAGCACCTTTGAATTTTAGATATATCAACACAATGATTGCATGTTTTAATAAATACATTATTAATAGCCCATAGTTTCTAAACACAGTTTCACCCTGTATCACTGTATGCAATGCATGGAACTTTCTTTCTCTTGATCTTTCCGAATGAATTTTCTTTAGAGATTTCAAGGGAAAGATCTCGAATCCCCAATTATTCATCAGTAGTGCTCAGCCAAGCCCTTCTAATGATGATTGGGAATTCCCCCTTATAATTGTCCACTCATATCAGCAAAAACCCAATAGGGTAGGATCACCCGTAAATGGTGGTCATAATGTCCTTCATTAGTCCCAGGGAAATGGTGATGGATTGATTAGCCAACTTGAGATGGATGTTTCTCTTCTTGAGTGGAGGTAGGTTCCACACTTTATACAACTCATGGAAAATCAAATTAACACTAGAACCTAAATCTAGAAACCTTGTAAAGCTCATTCCAAATGATTTGAAGGTAAATAAGGGGACTTCTAGGATTAGATATTTTTTTAGAAAGGTGACTAGCTTTTATCCAATTGGTTACTGCATGATTAACATGACGGTATGCACTTTGGGAGGTGTTGGTTTAAAGGGGACTTAAACAGATTAGATGCATAGGAAGATGGAGAAGTAAGATTGCCAGCTATAGGTGTATGTGAAGGTTTATTTGGACTATTGCTTCAAAAGAAAGGTTTTTTTAGTGATCTAGTTTTTGAACCACTTGGCTAAGGAGCTGATTGTAAATTAACAACCCTTGTTGCATTGCATTGTTGCAGCTGAGGTAGAATTTCTCCTTGCATTGATGGAGCAAGTAATAACTAGGTTGAGGTTGGAAGGACATATGCAAAAGTATGAGAAGGGTGATAGGGATATGGAATTTCCCCGCTAGTAGATGGAGAATGAGTTCTATAATACTCTAGAGATTAGTAGTAATGTTGGAAGGTGGCATGACTGGAAGAGTCATGTGGAGAAATGGGTTGCTGAACATAGGATCCATATGGATTTGGTTGCTGGTAAGGATACTATTGCCTTGGTGGTGGCATCCACCATGATTGTGGATACTGCCACTACTAGTGTTACTCATACAGTTGTGGTGAAGCTTCACTTGAATAATAAGCTTGTTGTTGCTAGTGGAACTGCCTTGGATTGCTTTAAAAATAAGGCAATCTTCTAGGTTCTTGCCTTCTTGCTAGTTTAGGATTTTGCATGTACATCCCAAACTCCTGCAAGTGTAACATGATAGAGTAGCATCCTTTATGATGTTTATATTGATATATGTCATACCCACCATCATCATTTGATTCTATCTCCACAAGTTCTTCTACTGTAGCATCTTTACCCTTATCCCTTTGGTAGGCACGTTCAGCTTCTCTCCACCTCCTATGGTCATGATTACTACTCTACTCTCTTGATTCTTCTATGATTTTTTGAGTAGTTTGGAATTTTTCATCCAATGAATACCACATTTTATCTACCTTGGCCAAAATTTTAGGCATGGATTTTTGGATTAGCAAGGTTTTTTGTTGCACCACCTCATCAAGAGATGACTCCTCATCATTTTCACAGAAGTTGACCTCTCTCTTTCTAATGTAAGGATCCCTATTATATTATTCTACACTTTCTTATTTCCTTAACTATCCTTCTTTTTTTTCTACTTGCTCTATCAACCTTTGTATCTAATAGGCTCTTAATCTTGATAATCTCCCTTAAGCATAGATCCCAAAAGTCCTTCTTATTTCTAATCTGAGTCCATATATGATTTGGCAAGTTGTTCCCACTAAGAATAACCATGGTCAAGGCATCAGTGTATGAGAGGATAGAATATACTCATGATAGTGTCTAAGGGTTCATGTGTTCCTTGGTTCCATCCTTGGATCTGCCTTCTTAGATTAGACACTTAAGAGTAAGTTTGATATTTATCATTGAATAACTCTAGCATTGTACTCCACCTATAAATGGATTCTAGTTCCAAGGACCAATACCAACTTTCTGCTTCCTTGATGGGTGTCTTGGGAAATAACTTTAATTTCTACCTATAATTTTCAATATTTTGTATGGCACATGCATTGTGAAAGGTTTGAAGATCTATTTATAGATTAGAGTTATATCCCTACTCAAATATGGGGATATAGTTCATGTCAAGTCACTTGATCTGACTATCTTTCAGCCTAGTTGGAATTTTTATGACCTCTACAATGATTAGCATGCTTTAAGTGGAAAACAAAGGCTCATCATCATCATTATTTCAATGATGCCTATGATGTCCTCTACTACCCCTTCATTCATGATGGTCTCTATGATTATCATTGTCCTATTATTCACCTTCATCATGGTTTTTCTTTTTGTAGCATGTGTTAAAATCAAAAGAGGAAGAAGAAAATGCAGGCAAAGAGGATGAAGAGGAAGGAGGACCACTACCACCATGGTATCTTCCACCTCCACTACACTTATCACAACCACATTCATCAGCTTTCTTGTCATCTTAATGCTTACCTAAGCCCCTGCTTTGACTCCCACTTTTGCCTAAACTTAGATTGTTGATAGTGGACTGTAGATTTAGGTTCACACCCCCATCACCAATATCAAGAGGTAGAGAATCTTCATGTTGAGAACACCTAGAGGAAGGATCCTCATTGTCATTTTGGTTAAGCATGAAAAAGGGATTGGTGAACCACTTCTCCTTCATAGCCTCATGGTGCTTATCCTAGTGTCAATCTCTCCTATGTTGTGTTTCAGTGGAACGGTAGTCCCAGTAGTCATGGTCATGCACAACGTACTCTTCTTGAAGATCCTAGATGCCCAAACTTCTAAGAGTTTGGAGTAGCAAAATCAATCAGGAGGCATTACAATGTTTCCCTCCATATCTTACCATTGTAGTTGTTCATCCTGATGTAGGATGAAGGTGAAGTTAGGCACATACTCATCTAAATGAGTATATACCACCCTACATTCTTAAGGTACTGGTGATTTAGTATCATCACACTTTTGAGAAGAAGAAATTTTGCAATTAAAATAAGATATCAATGTACTTAAATTATTATATTTATTTTGAGAATGATTTTGACCTTAGGGTTCATCCAATGATGTTACTAATTTTTAGTATGCCTAGATAGCGCACATTTTAAACAAAAAGAGTCCCTAGAAACGACACCAATGATGAGTGATGAATACCCCTATGCTCAACCATACGAATCACTAAGCATTCACATGTAATCTAGTTGAATTCTGTGAACTCTATGTCTTCTAGTCCACTAGCCTCTAGGAAGTGAACTTGTCCTAACAATCATTCATTGTCTTTCCAATTACATTTGCGATAAGCAAGGGTATGGTTAAGTGTAATCAAGGTGTATAATTTTTATTATTTTTATGTTTTATGTTTTGTGTGCTTAAAATAAAGGATGAAAGGAATGAAGTAATTTAATTACTAATTTAATCTAACTAGCTAACCAATGTCTAACTAATCCTAACATAAGCATCTAGTTTCACTTTCTACACACATCCTGAACATGTATAATGCTACTGGATTACCAAATGTTAAGTGTTATTTGGATTACCAAGAATTATGCACATGCTCAAAGAGGTTGTACTTATGTGCTTAATTAATTGCTATTTAATCTACTTTAATTTAGCTTAATTTAGTTTAATTACTTAAAGCATTAAATAAAACTACTGAAAACATTGAATGTGTAAAGGAAATATTTAATCTAGCTAAAGTACTGCAAGCTTTATTAGAAAGTTCATCTTTATTGCTACACATACTACTGTGCTTAGGTATAATAGTGCTCAAGTAAAAATTCATACACAATAAATCCTACTATGGATACTTGGAGAAAATAGTCTAACTCTGGGAAAGAAAAACTGCAAGATCTCTACTACATTATGACTAATATGACTTTAAAACTATGTGTCCAAGTGTTATCTTTAGAGGTCGGCACACATTCCATGACATTGGATATCCAACATCACTTCTAGGTCCTTAATATCAGCTATCCAATATCAAGGCTTTGATGTTGAATATTCGATATTGGAGCCAAACAAAATACACTTCATCATCAACCATAAAAACTTATGAGCATATGTAATAGACTCAATCAATTTTGTAAAATACTAGGCTTAATTATTATGTAATACAATTAAGTTCTTGTCTTGCTTAGTAGCACTAGTATTTAACATAGCATATGCTTAAGTATTTTGAAAATAAATAAATAAATAGCTCTTCATAGAAGAAAATGATGAAAGAAATTTCATGTAGTCAACCTCATTTTATTAGGATAAATCTAAGATAATTATTATGATATGCTTAAGTATAGTAAAAGTATATGATTTAATGTATTATTAACCTTTTATAATAACAAATAAATTAACTAGAATGAATGACAAATAGATAATGAATATAATGAAAATATTCTCTCTCACAAATATGAAGATTAATAAAACCCTATATGATTGGTTATTTTGTCAACCTTTCATTGTGCTCTTAGAAAACACTTTAGCTACTAACCTTACTAACATAAGTCTTATAGTACTTAAGTTCTCAATATAATTATTCTATAATATTATTCAATAAACATTATTAAGTAATAATTATTATGAAATTATGTAAAAAATATTAAAATGTTAATGTAAAAGTATAAGAATCAAAGTGTTTTAATATGTAGGTAAGAAATCTTAATGTTATAGGTAAAAATGATCACATCCAGGAATAATCACCAAAATAAGACTTTATTCATCGCTCTATAGATACACTTTGTGGATACTTTTTAACTCACTACATAGTACAAAATAAAATAACAATATTTTAACTAAGAATAAAATCTAAAACTAACTTTTTAACTACTATTTTACAGAATGTATCTTTAACAAAGGTTTCAATGAAATTAGTTTCACAAAATTCCTCAATGACTAAGGGGAAACAAATATATGTTCTTCTAATTTCATAAAATCCTATTGTTGATTCAAATAGTCTTTAACTACTTCTTCATAATAAAAAAAAACTTGAAGAACTTTATCTATTGGTGGTTACATGCCAAATCTTTAGAATGAATAACATGTTCAAAATATTTTAATTGTTAATAATTCATTTGCAACTATTGGTCAAGATGTGGAGAAAATATCTCTTGATAATTTTGATTCTATTGACAAGGCAAGGGCTTCCTCCACCTTCATCCAATGTTATTCTTTTCATGGAATGTCCAATTTTCTACTGAAGAAGGAAGGTTTTTCAATATTTGTTATAAGGATGAAAATCTAAAAGACACCCCCAAAATAGTTAGGCCTTTTCTTTTTATCGATTTAAAGTTTTTCTTCTCTATAATACTTCTCTACTTTTGTACTTTGGATTTTTTAAATATATATATATATATATTTGGTTTGACATCCTCCCTTCCCTACCCCTTGTAAAAACTAACTTTTTTGAATTACTTGTTGGGTATTTAAAGAGGTTTATTCATATGTCATACATTTAAGCCTAGTAAAAAGGTTAATAACACATGGACATGATCATCATCCTAGCCATGTCCTAATAAAATAGAGTCAACTACATAAGTTTTCTTTTGTCATTTGTTACTGTGAAAATCTAGATGATTATTTATTTGCAAAACATATTTTTCCAACCAAATCAACATCCTCTACTTTACCTCATTGTTATCATTCTCCAAAGTACTATCCACCCATGTCCTCTCCAACAAAATCACCACCTCATGTGCTTTACATTTCTCCTTCACCTCCTTCTACCTCACCACCTATTATGCTAGAAGGTTTTTCACCATAGCACCAACCCATGAATGTTACTTGTGCTGCTACCATCAACAGTAGTGGAGATCCTCCACAATGTCAAAAGCATCCTTTCTTTAGACATGACCGAAGGAAGAGATAGCACAGTTCTAAAACCACAGCACAAGTCCAACACTGTATTTCACCTTCCCTTTCAAACACAATGCCTCCTATTACCTTATCAGTGCCACCAATCAATACTCCAACCACCATGTAGCCTAATGAATATAACCACAAGTGGATACATATCAATCCTTGCATACCATCTTACAGTCATAGGTGCCATACTGGGTCAACTCCTTATCACTTAACCACATCTTATAATTTTCCCCACTATGTCTACTTAAATCAAGTGTGTGAACCCCAATTTGGGTACATTACAACCACCACATCAAAGGACACCCAATGGTTTGGATATGACCAGACTCCAATGTTCCCAAAATTCTTGGATCCAAACCTTCCATTTACTAATTCCAACCATTCTCAAAAGTCTAGTTATGGAGGATATGCTCCATTCTAACAAGAAGAATTAAGTAAATGTTTTTCCTCTTCTTTAATTTTACATTTTTTTTATTTTAAAATTTTTCATATTTCAATTTGTTATTTTGTTATGGGTAATCTCATCTATGAATAAAACACTCATGTGACTCATTCGTTGAGGTGTTGTTCTATGCTATCAAGTCTTTGGTGACTAATTATTTAGACAGTGACCCCATCACATCCACCCAACCATTTTATTAATAAGAGGTTCTACTATGGGTATGATGATATTCTTTTCATCATGAAAACTTAAAAGTAATTTTGTGCTCATTATGCCCAGAGGAAAAAATGATGAACTAAGAGGGAATGGCCAGGGTGTGACATCAAGGGGACTTGTGGATTCTCTTTGGTGACATCTGTAGGAGTTATCATGCAGGCTAGTTGTATTAAGATCCTTGTAGATCTAATGAAAAATAGAAATCAGAGTAATAAAGGCACTCAATAAAGAAACTCAATGTTGTTCTAGGGGTCCCACTGTAAAGACATGCATCCATGCCTAAAGGTTGGCAACTTTTCTAGATCACTTTTGGGAAAGACAAATGCCAAAGCAACTAGAAAATAAAAGCAAAGAAAAGGAAAAGAAAAGAATAACATAAAGGAAAGATTTAAGAAAAATGGGCTGCAAAGAAATTCCAAATCACTCCTCCCTTGGAAAAAATGCCAAGAGATTGTATGCCTTGCTGTCATGGTGCTCTTCTAATTGCCCATCATTAGATGAAACAATGCGATGTCATCGATTAGAGGGATGGACTTGGTCTTGATTTTGGAGCAACAAGGTAATGACACATTAATCACACCCTACACTTAGGATTCATTTTGTGTTGGGTCAATTACCTCATGTCCCGATCTCTACAATCCCTTGTACAATTTGTCTCATCTCGTTGCCCATGTATTTTTGACTTGTGTCTTGTGTTGCATAGAACTCATACCTCATAATGGTGGTATCTACATGTGTGTGTCTTGTGGAACTAGTGTGGATTACATTAAACCCTTTTAGTACCTATAGACATTTTCAGATGTGGTTACGTAAGGGCATGATAGGTAGGAGCCTAATTTAGAGAGGACCCACTTGCATAACTTTTGTAATTTGCACTCATTGCACATCATCATCACATCATTTTATACCCTCCAAATACTACATTTTTAACATTATTATTTCCTTTATCATCATTCTAATTCTAATTCAAATGTTCCTATGCACCACTACATGTCCTTTATCCTCATCCTATTCATGAATTTCATTGTTAAATTCCACCTCATTACACTCTTGGTTCTTTAGGTTTCTTTAAAGGTTACCCTAGATCTTTTAACTGAACCTTAAATCCTTCATTTTTGGCCTTGGAAATTAAAAAATTCATCAATTTTTTTAGGTACCCTATTTCAAATGGGTTGTGATATCGAGTACCCGATATTGGGTCCAANTGCTTAAACCTGGAGTGTTTAACTTAGTTGTGGGGGAAGGGTACATTCCAATTTGCACATACGTTTTTCAAAACTTGTTGTTTCCTAAAGGTAATAATAAGGGTAAGTGACCTTAAAACTGTTAGAAACCATTTGCCAAATTAATTTTATCTCTTTACCTAGATCATGAAAATTATTTTTTGGAATCACCTAATCAAAATGGGGCCCAATATCAAAACATTTAGGGAAATTTTCATGAAAATCTCCAACTCTAAATCACACTAAGCAAGAAATAAATCTATTAAGGCAAGGAGTAAGGGATAAATTAAATTTTGTAAATAGCCTTACTAATAGTCGCCTTGTGTGATTGCAGATGGCCCCTAAAAATGGACAACAAGGAAGACCCTCTTAGGGTACATCCAAATGACCAAGGAGAGGTATAGGCGAAGCATCTTTTGAGAATGTATAGAATATGAGGCATAATCATTTAGCATCCATTAGGAACCTCCTGTTACTATGTAATTGGGACATGCTAAAGGAGGAGATGGTGGAGCACCTGAACAAGGACAACATCTCACGTTGTCCCCTGAATGTGTTTAGGCAATTCATGAAAGGTCCACGTCAATAGTTATGATAGTGAAACTTAACTTTGGACCTTTCATTGAGTTTTCTCCTAAAATAGTTAGGGACTAACTTAAAGGATCTCCACTATGACCTATTCTCTTTGAAAGTGGTGATTGGTACCTAGGAGAGACATACCAATTTTGGCACAATAAAGAAGAAGGCACCATTGTTGATATTGGTGCTGTTTCTATTAATTTCTCTACCAAAGTCATTTCGGAGGTGTTGAATATTCCAAATATAGGGCCAAAAGTTGCTCACTTGTCCACTTGTTTTGATGCTGATGCATAGAAGATATGGTTAAAAAGGACATATGGCAAGGAAGACAAAGCATATGGAGAGCTAACACTTGAAGAGAGAATCTACTTCAAAATTGGCACATATCACATCTTCCCCACAAAAGGTTTAAATAGAATTTCCACATATGCAACTAGAGGAAGTGCCATCTTAATAGGTAAGGTTAATGCCAACCTACCCCATTTATATCTTATAGAAATTTTGAGGTGGTTTGAAGAACGTAAGATAGGGAAGTTGGCATTGCCCTTCCCTTGTCTCATCAAGAAGCTGTGCTGACGTGTTGGAATCCTGGGGTACACCAATGATGTCCCCAAAAAGGCCAAAAATGCTTCATTTGCTGAATTATTAAAACCACCAACCCTAAGAAAAGTGCCAGTGAGATGCTAAAGCTGGATCAAGAACAAGAAGCAAGGCCCAACACACAACTTACAAGACAAAAATACTAGCCACCACTACCACTGCAAGAGTATTGACCTTCAATGAGCCATCTGAGGGCCATGGCTAAAATGATCAATTGGAAAATTTATGATGAGACCAATCTCTTCAGGGTCATCGATGATGTCATATGATCCATAGTCTCAATTGATCATGCATGGGACGAGGTATCGATCTAAATAGGAGGAGGGGAATCACAATGGTTACAATAAATCTCTAGAAATGCCGCATCCTTTTAGGTATAATTAGAAACTAGTGAAGGTGCTACAGTAGTGGTCATGAAACACCAATATGTAGTGGAAGTAGTAGAAGTGGTCACAGATCACATAATATATTTATTTAATGTCCCTGTTGTGCCATTGGTAGATTTTATAGGAGCATGTGATACTCAAACATTGGCCAGTCTCTCGATGACTCCTATGGAGCATGAGGATGTTCTTGATTGGTTGTTGCAGATAGGACAAGTGATGAAATCCCTATTTGACATTTCTCAAGATGTCATAGCAAGTCAATCAGGCCTCATCTCCACAAAAGGAAAGTTGGTCATGGCAGAGGTTAGGGCTGAGCATGCAGAGGAGGAGTTAAAAAGACTCTAAGAAAAGTTTGTCACCCTACAAGTTGCATAATGGGATCCATTCCAATTCATCCATACAGACCAACTAGAGTCTTTCTAGATAGAGCAACTGAATAAATTTCTAGTAGAGAATACAAGAGTGGTAGAGGAAAAAGAAAAGGCCGATTGGGATGCTTCCAAGGCACAAGCTCAAACATATGCACATGCCAAAGCACTCAAGGCCTTACAAGAGGAAAATAAACAGCTTGTTGCTAACAATCTCCAATTGACTATAGTAAAAAAATAAAAGAATTTCTTGAAGAAAATTTTTAGCAATTGTTGGAACAATTAATAATAATCAACTAAGACATGAATTGCTTAGCTAGAGAAAATGATAATTGAAATAAGTGCATGGTAGAATGAGGCCAAGCAACATGAGAAGCTCAAAGAGCACTTTAGAGATCAAGTGGGGATGTACTAGTAGGTGATAGAAAAAGAAATCCATATGGCCAAATCCCATATTAATACTCTCAGTGCTTAAAACACTAATTGGCAGCCCATACTAGATACTTATGCCTTCACCCACCAAGTTGAATTGAAAATCCAGGACCTGCAAATACAAGACCTTATAGAGTACATGGAGTTCACAAACCTATGGTATGCTAACTTGGCCATGTTGAAAATAGGATGCCAAAGAATAGAATTGGAAACATAGGTAGCAACCACCTATGCAAAGTATGAAACATAATTTTCTAAGCACAAGAAGATGCTGCAAAAATTAGAAGTGGTAAATTCTGAATTAGAGGTGGTTAAGACTAACTACCAAGGAGAAAAGGATGTCATAGTAGATTTGGCTTGATGGCTCATGGACTATTAGGAATACAAGGATAAAGCCAGAGCCTATGAAGAGGAATCATGGGTATTTGCAACTTGGTATGTCAAGGCCAACCAGATGTTTCTGCAACTGCCATGTCTATGAGAGGTGCCAACTCCATCAAACATTGGAGCATCAGCATGAATGGCACAGGATCCCTGAACTAAAGAAGAAAAGCTCTAAGTAGTTCTTCAAAGACATCAATTTCCAAAACTTGGAGCACAAGATAAGGGGAAGAGATCCATGGTGGAACCACAACCATCAAGAACCACATGAGTCCAATAAATTTTCCCTTTTGTCAACTCTGTGTATGTGTCATAATTTTTTTTGTTCAATTCCACATTGTGGCATGAGTAAACCCTAATTAGTAAAATAATCCCATACTTATCCACTATGTAATCAATCAAACTCATTCTCTTTTTGTCTAACTTGAGGATGAGTTGTTATTCAGTCATGGGGGTATGATGAATCATGTTTGGCTAGGTCTCAATATCGAATCCTCAATATCAAGTACATGATATCATAGCCTAGATAATGATATCAAATACAAAATATTGTGGGTCTTGTGTAAGCTTATAAATACCACATTTAGGCACACGGGAAGGGGGGAGTTTTTCAGTATTAGAGTAGAATCCTTTTGTCATTTTTCAATTCTTTCCATAGTTCATGCCTGCAATGGGATAATTGTAATTGTATAGAACCTTTATTCAAGTGTGACGTACTTGAACACACACATGATTGGCAATAAAGATCAAGATTACTCCATCATTGCAACATTTACTTAGTTTTTAATTTTTTAATTATTATTGTTATTTATTATTTTCTTAGTTAATATTTCTTTACCATCATTTACTATTCCTGTTGTTAAATGTGGAATGAGTATGACATAATAACAAACATTGAAGTGTAACTACCTAGTAACCCAGTAGTGTATTTAGAAGTGCTCAAGTAACATGCCCTTGGTAATCCTAGAAGTAGTACATGAGGTCCAAGATGGGTACGAATGATTAAGGACGGATGCTCAGTGCACTTAGGCTAACTTAGACTTCATTCCCTATTGCTTATTAATTTAATCAAGATTATTTTTCATTTCTCTAGGAGTAGCCTAGTGTTAGAAATCATATCATACACCTCACTCTAGACTAAAGCATACATGATAAGTGAATACTAGTCTAGGTGGGAAGATAGTGAACTATGATCAACATGTAACAATCTAGATACCACAACTAGTCCATTTGCAGAGTTTGACCGAATTGTGTGTGAACACTCATATTCATATGGTTGAGTGTAGCGGTACCTTGCCACTTATTAGAGGCTATCCTCTATTTTCCATGTAATGCTTAACTTTTTGGATGAACTATTACTTTTTCTTATGATTTGATTTGATAGGAGTCTCTTGCATGAATAGATAGGAAAGAAATTCATCATACTAGTTCATGATCCATAGTGTTGAAGCCTAAGCTATGTTGACAAATTATTGACAACTACATTCTCAACTCTGTTTCTATCCACCATCATTAGGTTAAATTCCTATAAAATCACCAACCATCATTTGATATGAAGGCTCATCATTGGCTTGTTCTTGATAAAGTGGATAATATTATGATCACTATGCATAAAAACATGATATCCAAGTACATTATGCATAACTTTCTCAAGGGTATACACCATTACCATTGATTATTTTTCTATTGTGATGTAGTTGAGTTGTGCACTTGCAATACTTCTATTCTATAGAGAATGTAATATGAGTACTTTTGATCATCCATCTATGTGAGTGCTACTTCTAATGTAAAATTGGATGCATCTATCATGATGTGAAATGGCTTGGATTAGTTAGGTACTCATAGGATCAGCGTTTCTACAAGCTTTGACTTTAAAATTTTGAATTCCCATTTGCATCTATTAATCCATTCAAAGATTACATTCAATTTAGTAAGCTTCACCAATGATTTGGCAATTCTTTAGAAATTTTCGATGAAGCACTTATAGTAATTAGTGTGCCTAAGGTATGACCTCACATTTTTTACTACTTGAGGTTATCTGGTGATTCCTTGAATATTCCTTATCTTTTTAAGATACATTTCAATGTCTTTTTCTAAAATTTGGTGCCCTAGAACAATTTCATCTTGGACCATTAGATGGATTTTTTCTAGTTGAGCTTTAGATTATTTTCAATACATTATTTCAATACCTACTCAAAGTGGCCTAGTGCTTGTTGAGAATCGACACCATAGGTGGAGAAGTCATCCATAAATACTTCTACACCATTACCAATTTATTACTAAAAGATGCTAGGGACAAGGTTTTGAAAGATTGCAATAACATTGCATAGACATAAACTAAAAGACATATTTTTGTATGTAGAAGCTCCCTAAGGACTTATGAAAATCATTTTGGCTTGGTATTTTGAGGTGTTTTGGATTTGGTTTTAGCCACTATATCTATTCAAAAAAAATTTAGTATCTGTTCTTTGTAATTTTATCCAAAATCTAATCCACAAATGACAAGGAAAATGATCTTTGAAAGTATGCATGTTTAATAGCCTAAAATCTATGCACACTTTCCATTGCTCTCCTTTCTTAGGTACAATGACAAGTGGACTCACCCACTCACTATTTTCCATAGGATAGATGAACTTAGCCTTGAGAATCTCTTCAACCTTATTTTTGACAACTTGCTTTAATTTTTGATTTAATCTCATTTGTGGACATCTTTTGGACTTAATAGAAGAATTTTTGCAGATCCAATGCTGGCATCTGCATGAATCTATTCCTATTATTTTATCATATGACCAAGCAAAGACTATTAATCATTTTTTAACTACTTTTAGTAGCTTCCCTTTCTATTCCTTGGTAAGATGGGCATTGATAATTACTAGTTTGTCATTATTTAAGAACACACACCCCAAATATTTTGGTAATGTTTTTAGCTCTAAGAGTTTCATTTTAGTGGTTTCTAGAACTTCCAACTCTCTCCAATTAATCTTTGGCTCTCTTATATTTTATGAACATGAGAGTTGGTTCATGATCTACTTCATTTTATGAATCTTATATATATATATATATGCACTTGTGAAGATCTCTATTATTTTCATGCATATTATAGAAATGAAGCTACTAGTTATGGTTAACCACTAGGTGCCCTCTTTTTGTGTGGTTTTGTGTACAAGAACCTTTGGACACTTATGGATTCGATACACCTCTTACATGTTTTGATGTTTATGCTTTTAATTATTCGTATCCTTTATAAGCAATGGCATCCTATGCTATTATACATGATGCATGGAATCCTCTTCTTCTTTATGTTATTGAATTCATTTTCCTTAAATATTTCCAAGGAGAGGTTTTTAATTCCTAACTTAGCATTAATGGTACTTAACCAAGTCCTTTCCACAATGATTGGAAAGTTCCCATTGTAATTATCTACATGAATTACCAAAAAATCTAATAGATATGACCACCCACTAATAGTAGTCACAATGTCCCCTACCAATCCTATTGAAATAGTGATGACCTAGTTTACATGCTTCAACTTGATGTTACAATTCTTAAGTAGAGATATGTTCCATATTTTGTACATTTCTTTGGAAATCAAATTTGCACTAGAACTTGAGTTTAATAGATCTTTGCATGGATCGTTTCTTGTAATTTTTATCTAGAGTATGGGACTTAAAGGATCAATTTGTTTCTTGGTAAGATGACTTGCCTTAATATGATCTATAATGACATGGGTCAACATGATAGTTTGGATATTTTAGGCTCTTTAGCTTAAAGGTAGCTTAGTAGGTATTCCTTGAGCAAAGTGAAAGGATTCTATAGTTGCAAGTATCTATGATGTTTTTGGTGGATTGTTAGGCTAGAAGAATATATTTTTTGAGATTTATGCCCAAAACCACTTGAATTATTGTCTACTTACAAGTTTATAGCTCCTATGAAATTCTACTACTAAGGCTACTAAAAGTTTTCACCTTGCATATGTGGTGCATGTTGCAAAGGAGTGGAAGCATGGGGTGCATGTTGTTGTAAGAGGTAAGAAGCATATGTAAAGGGAGACTTAGCTTATGTAGTAGTAGGTCTATGATATTTGGAAGGATAATAATGATGAGAAGATGTGTGAATAATAGAGCCACTTGTTGATGTTGGCTATTGGAACATAGTACCTGTAAGAGTTTTGCTATCGATAAGGGTATTACTACCTTGGTGATGGCATCCCCATGACTATGACTTATGCCACTACTAATAGTAATATTGAAGATGAGATGACATTCTACTTGGATAATATTATTAGTGAAACTACTACCTATAGTTTTCTTAAGAATAAGGCAATCTTTTAGGTGCTTTCCTTTTGAAAAATTTTGATTTAATACATACATCCTAAACTCTTGTAAGTATGATAAAATTGAGTAGTAATCTAGTGGATAGTTAAATTAGCATATGTCATACCTTCATCTGCTAAATTAGAGTTTGCAACCTCTTTCATTGCTACAACCTTAATGTTTTGTTGCTAATAGTCCTTCTCCATGTTCTTCTTTCTTATTTTGTCTCCATCCTTGGATCTTTCTTATCTTGGTTTCTCTTCCATAATATTTAATGTTATTTGAAACTTCTTATCAAGAGAGTCCCACATCTTGTCTACCTTAGCCAAAATTTTAGTAACGGAATTTTGGATCAACAAGGTCTTTCCCTACACAACCTCCTCTAATGGTGCTTCCTCCTCTAGGTCATAGACACATATCTCCTTTTTGCAGATGGAGAAGTCTTAGTTATACTTCTATGTACTTTCTCTTTTCATTAACTCTCATTCTTCCTTTGCTACCTAGTTAATGAGTCTTTAAATTAGTTCTAATAATCTTCCTTGGGCATAGACCCTAAGATTTTTTCTATTCTTTTTTTTAAATCCATCTATGATATGGAAAAGCTACACCCATTGAGGGAAATCATGGCTTGGGCATCAGTGCAGCTTAGAATAGTATCTTCTTAAGGTTGAATCAAGGGATTTATGGTTAGCTTGTTTCCATCCTTAAATATATTTCCTTAAGTTGGATATCCTATAGAAATTTTTATACTTATCATTTAATAACTCTAGTATCTTAATTTATCTTGAATACATTCTAGTTCCAAATAATGTTACCAACTGATGAAGTGTCAAATGGTCAATGCATTTACTAGGCTACATATACAAGACCCTGTATAAGCAACTACATCGACATGGCCCTGTATATGTGGCCTTGTTGACATGGCCCATCAACGCATCCTTCCATGCATCGACGTGGCCCCGTCGATGCATCCTTCCATGCATCGACGTGGCCCTATTTACGTGGCACCTATTTGGCCTATAAATAAGTGGGCTCACACCACACTTATTCACCTTTTTGTCAGTTGTAGTAAATCTCTTGTAGTTTGTTCCCACGAGAGTTAGAATATTTTCCAAGTGCCTGTAGTAGGTGTAAAGAAGGTGTCCAGCTCTTTATTCAAGCACTGGTGTATCTGAGCCCATTGGCGTGAATGGCAATAAAGACGAGCTTTCAAGAATTCCTTATAGCATTTGGACTTAGTCATTTAATGAATTTAATAGCTTAATATTTCTATGCTTTGATAATTACTTAAGTTTCATTTATTATTAACTTAATTGCTATTGCTTATTCCTAGTTCATAGAAACCATAAGTACGACCATCTCGAACGTAAACACAACACTTGGTAACCTAGTGACTCTTAACATCTGGTAACCCAGTAGTGGTTAGGGGATGCTCAAGATGTGCTTGGAAGATGGGAGTGGATACTTATGCTAGGAATAGTTAAGATACAAATTAGGATAATTATAGATTAGATAATATTTCATCCCTTACTTTCCATACCTTAATTAGATGTCAAAAGATAAAGTAAAAAGCCATAAAAAAATAGTTGTCTCAATCTCACTTAACCATCACCACTAGAACATCACAAGTGAGGTTGGGAAGATAATGACTGTTCTAACCCAAGGTTTTGCTAGTTAGGGTCTAGTGTATGTAAATTTCTTACAATCTATAGAATTCGACTGAGTCACATGTGAATGCCCATGATTCGTATGGTTGGATTTACGGGTACTTAGCCGCTCATCATTGGCACCGTTGCTGGGGACTATTAATCTTACATGCACCATCTAACCTTAGAAAATTATTATTCACATCATTGGAATGGACCCAAGATAGCAACATTTATGCACACTAGGTAGATAAGAGTAAAAAGTAAGGTACATTGATTAAATGGATCATCTAACATCCAAAATGTCTTCTTCTCATAGGTGAGATATATCCAACTCACCGGTGCCACAAGAATGTTAGGTGGTATACAAGCATCCCGATGAATATGTCCCTAACTTCACATTCTTCCTACATCAAGATGAGCATCTGTGAGGGTGGGACATGGAGGGCAACATCATACTACCACCGAACCGATCAACCCTTGGAATGCTATTCCACAATCTTGGCAGACTAGGCATCCAAGACCATGGAGTGGAGTACGTCATGGAGGACCATGACTCCCAAGACTATCGTCCCACTAAGGACCAATGAGCATGAGACCAGTAGTAGGTAGAACGATACGAACACATGAAGGGAAAGTAGTTTAGTAACCCCTTATTCCTGTAAGGGCTACAGGACAATGGCGAACCTATCTTTCATGATTCCCATTCGACTAAACTTCCTCTAGGGTAGTAGATCCTTTAGTCCATCATCTAGAACAAGCTTCCAAGTAATCAAGATCCTTAAGGGGATGGAGGATCATGTAGCGGGGATGGGCAAGATGATCGAGGCCATCATTAGGGTAGAGAGGGAAATCGACACTAGAGTGGTGGCGACTCCTCTCCCTCTTCTCCATCCTCTCGCTCTCCTATACCTTCATCTAGTTCAGACTCTGCTTGTAACCATGGTAGAAAGGAGCGAAAGGATGGTGGTCATAAGGACCAAAGGGAACAACGTGAGGGAGCACGTGACCAATCATGCGAGGCTCACTGTCATGAAAGGAGGGGTAGCCAAAACCATCATAGACATTGTGGTTCCCAACAGGACTATGACTCGGATGAGCCATTATTGGCTACTCGAAGAATGCTCCATATCACCGAGGCAATTCAAATACCTAGTAGGCACATAAAGGATAGTCGAATCAAATGCATTGACATGAATAACATCCCTAGATTTGAAGGGAGATACAATTGTGATTCACAAACTCACCTAAAGGCATTCCATAATGCTTGCACCCTGAAAATTATTAATAATGATTGGCAGAAGCTTAAGTTATTTCCTCACACACTCATCAATGAAGCAGAAAGCTGGTATCGGTCCTTGGAATCAGAATCAATCAGAAGATGGAGTACGATGCTTACGATTTTCAATGAAAAGTATCAAACATACTCGAGGGTGGTGAATCTAAGACGTCAAATCCAAGGCTAGAAGAAAGGGAATCCTGAACCCTTGGATGTAGCCATGAGCAGGTACTACTCATTTTTGCATCAGTGTCCTAGTCATGACTACTCTTAGCGGGCACAACTTCACCATATCATTGATGGGCTCTGCTTTGAAATGAGAAAGACCCTTGGTGTGTACGCCCAATGACGATTATCAAAACTAAGGGCCCATCAACTACAATGCCTCATTGAGCAAGTGGTAAAAGAAGAGGGGGAACTCAGAAAGAAGGAGAGTGCAGAGGAGTTTAATTAGGATCCCTCCATCAAAAAGAAGGAAGTCCAATTTTACGAAGGTGAGGAGGAATCACCACTGGAAGCAGTGGTGAACTGAAAGACCTTTCCTTTACAAAATTTTGCATCTAAAATATCGGCAAAGGTTGATAAGATGTGGGACTCTTCAGATGAAAAATTCCAAAGTGCTCTAAAAATTGTAAAAAAGTCCAGAGAACAAGGTAATGATCATGATCGGTGTAGGAAGAAGGAAGCTGAATCTGCCCAACATAAGGGTAAGGGCAAAGTTGCTATAGCAGAACAGGTTGCAGACTCTGACAAGGAGGAGGATGATGAATGTGACATATGCCAATACAAACATCCTAAGGGGTGTTGTCCTATCATGTCACATCTCCAAGAGTTTGGCATGTACATGTTGAATCATTGCTTGGTGAAGAGGAAAACACCCTAAAGGTTTCCTTATCCAGAAGGAAACCTAAGGCAGTCCCACTAGCAGCAAGGGTATTATCCGAGTGGAGCACCACCACAACCTTATGAATACTTCTAGTAGTGGAAACAACCACAAGCATGGGGAATGCCACCTCCAAGGTAGCAGTACCCTTATCAACAACCAGATACCTATGGGTAGTACGTTTAGCAACCAGTCTCTCCATGGGACTCATCCAGTCATGCCACATTTCAGAATTTTTACCACCCCCAGAATATTTTCGACCAAAATCTCCATCACCCGGGGGGAAAGCCCACATCTCTACTATCCTCCATCACCATCTCCTACCACTCCTCCTCCACAACATCCCACTCAACTACCACCTACTCCACTTATGCAAGGGGAGATACTGCCACAGCCACAGCAATGAAAAACTATGAGGGTTGTCAACCTACAACCGGCACCTCAGCCGAGTGGACTGGAATCCACACCACAAAAAGTCATTTTTTCTAGCCCAATAATCTGAACATATCCTCACATATAGCTATGACCAATGCCTCTGAACCTCAAAGCACCTCCACCGTTCCACTACTCGAGCAACCTTCAAACCAGACACCCTCCAACGTACAAACGGTCATGCTCACACATGCCATGACTGACTGGATAAAGGTAGGGCATCTTCCCTAGAAATTGATTGATTTGGGAATCCTCCTCATCTATCTTCAGGTGGTAGGAAATGAGCCATGTAAAGCTATTCTAGACTCAAGGTCAAGAGTCAATTTTATCTCACATGACATGTACAAGAATTGGAACCTACCCCTATTAAAGAAGAGTAACATTCAACTCGAGCTAGTAGACCAATCCATCACCGTCCCCTTGGGATTGGTGGAGGAAATTGTGACCATTGTTTGTGGGTGGTCTTATCCTACTGATTTCCTTGCCATCTATATGGAGAATTGCAAGGGGAACTTCCCAATCATAATGGGAAGAGCTTGGCTGAGCACAGTGGATGCAAAACTAGGACTCCAAGATCTTTTCCTTGAAATTTCAAAGGAAAATCCTTTTGGAAAGATTGAGAAGAAGTGCATTCCATGCATCACATATAGTGACTCAGGTTTCAACTATGTGTAGCACCTATGGTCCGCTAAGTAGACATCCATTCAAGCATGTAGTCGGTGTACCGAAGAATCACCAGTTCAACAATGCTTGTACGGAGTAACCACCAACCAAAAGGACACCCAGTGGCTGACAGTTGATCCTGCTAGTAGCACATTATGCATGGAACCATCTAAGGGGCTTGTACGAGCCTACATAGAAAGCATGGATGAAATGGAAAAGGTTCATCAACAAGTCTCCACTGTTGATAACCATGATGATTAGGGGAAGCTTCAAATCCCTGAAAGCTTCAAACAAGAGCCCCTAGAGCTCAAATCCTTACTAGCTCACTTAGAATATGAATTTTTGCAAAATGGGAGGTCGATCATTATCAATGCCACCCTTGCTCCTGAACAAAAGGAAAAATTGCTAAAGGTGGTGAACAAATGGAAGGTTACGTTTGTGTGGTCATATCCTGACTTAACTAAAGTTGAACCCAGGGTCTGCCAACATCGAATCTATATTGACCCCTCCATGAAGCCATTCCAACAACCACAAAGGTGATTGAACCCCAAACTGAAACAAGTCCTCAAAGATGAAATTGAGTAGTTGCTGAAAGCAGGGTTCATCTATTCCATCATCGATAGCCAATGGGTTAGCCCACTCGTTATTGTGCTAAAGAAGTGTGGCAAATGGAGGGTCTATATAGATTTTTGATTGCTCAACATGGCTACCTTTAAAGATCACTTCCCACTCCCATTTGTGGACCAAGTGTTGGATACCATTGTAGGGTACCATTATTACAGCTTTTTGGATGGTTATAGTGGCTATAACCAAATTGAAATTGCACCAGAGAACTAGGAAAAAACAACTTTCACAAGTCCATGGAGGAATTTCACATACAAGAAAATGTCATTTGGCTTGTGTAATATGCCTACCACTTTCCAATGTCTTGTCCTTAGCATCTTCCACCAGCAAACTGGCAATGGGATAGAAGTCTTCATGGATGACTTCTCTACCTATGGGGCCATATTCGAGTAAGCCTTGGACCACCTTGAGCAAGTTCTAAAAAGGTATGTAGACACTAATCTATGGCTCAATTGGTAGAAAAGCCACCTTATGATCCAAGAAGGAATTGTGCTAGGGCATCGTATCTCACAAATAGAGATTAGCATGGATCTTGAAAAGATCACGGTCATCCAAGGAATCACCCAACAACCAAGCACTATAAAAGATGTTCAGTCATTCCTTGGCCACACTGGTTACTATCGGCGCTTCATTGAAAATTTCTCGAAGATCGTAAAGCTGTTGGTAGAACTCAAAAAGAAAGATGCTCCATTCATTTGGACCAAGGAATGTGAATTTGCATTCCAATTTATTAAATAGAAACTCATAGGGACTCCAATTCTATGGGCATCTAATTGGTCTAGACCCTTCCACATCATAATGGATGCATCCAATTATGCCTTGGGATTCATGCTTACATAGTTTGACAATCAAAAACATCCATACTTTATCTACTGTGCAAGCCATAACATTATGGGTACTCAGCATAACTACACCATCATCGAAAAGGAGTTGATGGTAGTGGTGTTCGCCTTGAAAAAATTCCAACACGATGTGCTCAAATACAAGGTATTTGTGCATACTGACCACAGTGCTATCCGGTTCTTGATGAACAAACCAATGGTGAGCCCCCACATCATCTAGTGGCTAGTGATTCTTCAAGAATTTAACCTCATCATGCTAGATCGGAAGGGGACCCAAAATATGGTTGCTGACCACTTGTCTCGGTTGCAATGTGATGATGTAGAAGAGTAGGAGCCCCTCTTTGACCAATTTCCAGATGAACTCCTCTTCGTGGGTGTGGTTAATTCATAGGTGTCGAAGGCATCACCTTGGTTCAGCCACATCCTCACCTACCTCACAACTTAGAAGTTGCTAAAGAAGTGTGACCATCGGCATAAACAATAGTTTCTCCATAAGGCCAAGTCTTTCATGGAAATTAGTGGCCACCTTTATAAGGTGTGCACAGATGGGCTAGTTCGATGGTTTGTCCCTAATGACGATACACTGTGCATCCTCCAAGATGCTCATGAGGGCCCTTATAGGGGCCACAATGCTGGACGCCGCATAGCCATTAAGATCCTACTTGCAAGGTATTATTGGCCCACAATTTTCATGGATGCATAATGGTTTTCCGGCTCCTATGAATGATTCCAAAGAGATGGTGGGATGCCAGCATAGATGGAGGGACCTCAATAGTGGATTCAACCACTGGAGCCCTTTGACATTTGGGGCATCAAATTCATGGGGCCCATCACACCCCTATCCAATGGAAAGGCATATATCATCATAGTCGTGGACTACTACACAAAGTGGATGGAGGCGGTAGTTGTTGTTGGCTATTCTTCAAACACCGCTGCATGATTTGTTCAACAAAAAATCACTAACAGGTTTGGAGTGTCATGTACACTCATCTCAAATAATGGCACTCACTTCACGGGTGTCACTTTTTGAAAACTCATGCAACACTTGGGGGTTACCCATAAATTTACCACACCTTACCACCTCCAAGCCAACGGGCAGGCCAAAGTCACCAATAGGGAGATCACTAGAATCCTTAGTCGAACCATCAGCAAATATAGGAAGTATTAGAGCACCAAACTTAATGATGCCCTCTGGGCCTATCACTCCACTTGGAAGCTTCCTATAGGTTACGCTCCCTATGAGTTAGTATACAGTAAGCTACCAAAACTCCCAATCCAAGCTGATCTCTAGATACTATCTACAGCTAGTGACTTGCCCTTGACCTACCACTAGCACAATGTGAATGACTTATCAACCTAAGTGTCCTAGATGAGAATTTATTAGTGGCCCTATCTTCAAATGAGATCCACAAGGCCTACAACAAAAAATGACATGATCTTAGGATTCGAAAGGTCGCATTCCAATGTGGAGAAAAGGTATTGTATTGGAACCCCACACATGTATCACAATCGACCAAGTTTCAAAAACTATGGGAGGGACCTTACATTGTCTCTAAAACCTTTCCATCCAGGGCCTTGCTTACCCACAAACCTGAGGGCCCCACAAGAATGCAGTTGGTCAACTAGCAACAATTGAAACCTTTCCGCGAACTCCACCTAACTAGTGCTACCACCTCATCATCACCCAGATAGCCTTGTTCCATTTTTCACGTCTCCTCCTTTCCACCCAGTCGTGGGGGAGACCGTCCTCCATGCAAACCCATTCTACTAACCCCTCACTATTTTTGGAATTTTTTGTTTTACACTTTTTTGTTTTTCAACATCATTCCTACGTTTTCCAATTCTTGCTAATTTTTCCTTTCTTAAAATTATTTTTCCATTTCATTGTTGTTTATTTATGTGTATGTGTGTGTTTGATTTTCAGTTGATTGCTAATACGTTGTCTAATTTTCATCAGGGTTGGTGCGGATGGTCTTCGTTGCGATGGGTCACTGGAAATAGCCACATATTTTACCCCATTCCTACCCTCGCATGGTTTTTCTTGGTTTTCTGCATGTACTTTCACCTCATAATATCAGCAGTGAGTCCACATCATCCACCCATTCACCCACTCCATGGTTTTCCTACTCTTGGAAACATGCAACCCCTTTTTAGTTAAAGACATTGTAATTAATGTGTGACTTGTGTAGTTCTTAGACTTAGGAATGACCCAATGGTTTGAATCTAGTGTGACTTCAAGAGTAATGCAACATTCGTCATCATCTTCTACCCCGTGGATGGTGGGAGTGCCCTTACGGATTTCTTCCCACTCCAAGTTCTTCTCTACAAGGAAGCTCCATGGTAGTTTGACCTTGCATGGTGTGGTCCTCATCAAAAACAAAAAAAAAAGAGAGAGAAAAAATTGAAAAAATAAAATTAAAAAAAAAAGAAAACAAACATGAGGATTCAAAGCACACCCCTTGGTTGAATGTATGCATGCAAGCATGGGTCTTTACATGGTGTGGTTCCTACAAAATAAAAGAAAACACAAAAATAAAATCTTAACCATGTGGGAATTCAAAGCACACCCCTTAGACTGCCTCTTACTGGCCACAAGAATTAGTTATGGGAATTCCTACATCCCCTCTAGCTTGGTCCTATTTCACTTCCTTCCTCTCACATATGTTGGGGTGGTGGTTCTCTGCGGGTGCATTCCTGTCCACTTGGGGGGTGGCTGGGTCTTCCAATGTTGTTGCAATGTTACTGGATGTGGATGGTTTTTGGTCTGAACTTGGGATAGGTCCTAGTGGGTTACTTAACCACAACTTCACATAGGGTTTCATGTGATCGAAAGTTTGAATTCCACACCTCACTCCTCTCTCTTCACCCACTTCTCTCCATGTCTCACCTCACTGCTAGTCTTATGTTTTGATTGTGTGTCATGATTCCTTTGAGCTTCTCATGCTGCGGCAAGTTCTCATGGATGCGTGTATTAACTTGAGATCACCATTCCTTAGCCCCGGGACCCATGGACCTCGGTGTTGGGGATATGCAAGGGCTACGAAGCCTATCACCTACTATGGGGAGGACCTACTTGCATATTCTCAGTGTTGCTTGTTAGTTCCCCATCCTCTTGGTTTGTTGGTGGCATGTTTCCATGTTATCCATCACTCGATTTATTTCCTGCAGAGTCCTTTCTCACCATGTTCTCCTACCTTTGACTCTTTTTCTAGCTCGAATTCCCTTCCTCTTGTCCTCATTCGTGTTCCAGGACTCTCCTGCTCTTCAACCGTCCCAATTTGTCATTTTAAATTCATCATTTTGGGCTTTTTCTAGGTTGGTCAATGCTGGTCAATGGGTGCAACCCCCTACATATACGGGGCCCCATATACATAGCCCCCTACATATACGTAGCTGTGTATACGTGGTCCCATCAACGTAGTGCCAAACCCCTATATATTTGGTCGTTGCGCTTTAGACTTTCATCATTTTGCAAACAAATTGGGGGGAGATTTTGCCAATTTTTTCTATTGAACTTCTTCTCAAGCACCTATATTCCATCACTCATCCACATCAACCGATCCTTGCCCTCTTGAGCACCCATAGGTATGCTCTTAGTCATGGTGGGTGAATCCTATGTGTAATTAATTAATTAATAAATTATTTAATTAAGACTTCACACCTCTAAGGGAAGAACAAAAATAATTGTTTAAACTCCAACTCATCCCTTGTTGTTTGTGGCTCTAACCCATGAATTAACATTTCGGGGGACTTAATGGGATACCCGTGCCAACAACATAACTTAGTCAAATTGGGAAGGTGTATAAGGACCATTTTGAGCTACTTATGCATAGTCTAATGGGTGGTTATGTTTGATTGCAAATGGCACCAAAACCAAGGCATCCAAGGAGTGAAGGACCATCCCAACCTAGGGACAAGCATCCATGAATGGGAAGGGGATGAGGCATTCAACAACTAGAGCACACGAAGGGCTCTCATGCAACTGGCCCTCTTCATGAAGGACTTGATGTGAAATCTGTCCATTAGATTCCTAAAGAGGAGATGCCCTGTGAGCAATCGCATGGAGATGAAACTCCAAGGATAGCACCATAGCTTGAAGTCACACTGACCCAAGCCTTTCTTGATGCTATCAATCCGTGAGAAGTGCAAAGAATGGTTCTACAAGAGTTAAACTTTGGACCATTTCTCAAAAATGCACTAGAAGATGTGAGACTTCAGTTGCAAACTTCTCCTATGTGGACAATCATTACAACTAGCGGTAAATGGTACCTAGGAGAAACCTATCTCTTCTAGACAAATTGGCAACTGGGGTATAGAGTAAGGATTAAGAACATCTATGTTTCTTACTCTACAGAGGTAATGGCATAAGCTCTGGGGTTGCCAGAGACCGAAGTAGATGTGGCAGAGATCCCAAAACAAGCAAACCCTGAGGTAAAAGTGGAGTGGATCAAGTGGTGCTATGGGGTAGAGCGCAAGGAGTTCATCTCTCTAACCACTATGAAGAGGGTGTATTCAAAGATCGCGTCTTACCACCTAAATCAAACGGTAAGACCCAGCAAAATCATGGCCTTATTTGCTCGTGCATGTGATTCTCTAAGTGGGAAGTTTCCAATGAGTCTACCACAACTATTATTCTTGGAAATTGAGAAGAGGTTCATCGAAAGAGAATGTGGAAGACGAGCTCTCCCCTTCCCCTGCTTAATCAGAAAATTGTCCAAACAGGCAGGGATAGCACGCTACACCAATGATACACTCCGACATGCCCCAATTACCTCGTGGCATGAAATGATGAAGGATAGGACTCTTGCCACTATACAGGTGAAGGGAGAGTAGGAACCACCTCCACCACCTGCACAAACAACAAGGTCGAGTTTGCAAACTATTGTGAAACACATCCATGAAATCTGACAATCACTCTTGAGCCACCAAGAGCAATCTAGTAGGACTAGTGAAAGGGAAGACCCTTTGGTCTATCACCCTGCAATGAGCCACTTGGAGGAAATGGTTTGATTAGTCAGTTTTCTAGAAAGAGTAGGTCCGATGTTCTCCGTCGTCTGAATGCAAGTGCTAGCAAGAAAAAATACTAGTACCTAAGAGGTAACAATATCAACTCAACAGCTATTCCCTAAAATTTCAGGGAATGCTACTACCTTCTTGGTATGCTTGGAATATGGTGAAGGGTTGACAATCTTGGTGATGCAGCACCAAGGATAGGAGATTGCAGCCAAAGTGGTTGCTGATATGATTGCTACGGCTCTCAACACACCGGTGGCACCTGTACTAGATGTACATGGGCTTCAAGATGTACAGGCATCCATTGAAACTTCACATAGAAAAATTGATGCAACACAACATGAGGAATTGTTAGACCAACTAGTGGGAACTAGGAAACCACTTCCAGATGTCTTTGACCTTCCAGATAACATCACTACAACCCAGTCAGAGCTGCTCTCAGCAAGCGGTAAGAGCCTCATTTTGGAAGGATAACTTGAAGTTGCTCAAGCCACCTAGCTTGGTAATAGAAGTTGCCCAGTTAAGAACCCACCTTGCCAATCTAGCTCTCCTCAACCATGAGCTCAATAGAGATGAATATTTCCAATTGCTTCAGGTTAAACTTAAGATAGTTAAGGATGAGCGAGAGTCGGCGATCTTTGATAAGTCCTTGGTAGATGATTAGAAATATCATTTAGACAAGGACTTGATGAAATTTCACTAGGAGAATGTTAGGTTGACCATGGAGGTCCATCGCTTGCGTAATGCTGGTGCTGAAAATGAGCACATGAAAACTTTTATTCACCAACAGTAAGAAGAGCTAGCTAGGATGAATGCTAATGTGAGAAGGTTGGCCACTAAGAACTGAAATTTGTCCATGGAGGAGGTTTGATCTCTATGATAGAAATCTGCCATCAAAATTGCCACTTGGAGGAACGAGGCCCTAAAATTTGAAAAAGTTAAGAATCATTACAGGGACCAAGTGGGATTGCAAAAGGAGATAAATAAAAAAATGATTCAAGTTGAAAAGGCTAAAATGAACCCAGTGCTCCAACAGCTCCAAGAGGGAGGCGAGATATGGCAACCTATCTTTGATGGGTTGAATGCCTACAATCAAGCTAAAATCTACTTCAAAGAGTTACAGATTAATGAAATGATAGAATATATGAAGCTTTCCAACCTTCGCTATGCAAACCTGGCCATGATCACAATCGGGAGATTTCGGTCTAAATTGGAGAAACAAGTGGCCGCCTCATATTCTGTATAGGAGGGTGAGTTCCAAGCACACAAAGAAACAAAGCAAAAATTGGAAGCAACAAACATGGAACTCAAGGTTCTCTGCACATGATTTGAAGGACAACGTATGATTGTAGAGAACTTGACCAATCAAATGACTAACTACCAACAGCTATAGACATCAATTCGAGCATTCAACATCAAATGAAAATAGTTCATAGCCTAGTTTTTCAACTTGAAAGAACTCTTCCCTACGCTATCGTGCCCTTGGGAGGTTCTAGTCCCAGCACACATTGGTGAAGCTGCCTGGATGGTGAATGATCCTAGAAGTAAGGAGGAGAAAATGAGGGCCCTTCTAGAGGCTTTCTGGTTACCTCCAAAATTTGCAGCTCCTGCCAGACGACCATCATTCGTGCCACTATTTTCTCATGGGCTAGAGGCTGATGAAGGTCTGTTGGAACCACTGCGACCAGGGATGATGTGATCTTCTCTAGCAATTTTTTGGATCCTTCTACATGACAGAGACTCCAAGACTAGTAGGGTATTCAATTTTTTCTCTGAACACCACCAGTTTTGTAATTTGTCCTTCTTTGTACACTCGGGAACTTGGTAAAATTGATGTTGTGTCATGTGTATGTGTCAAGTCATGTGTGTTGTAAATAAAAGTCCATACCTTCCAAATTGTAGAGGAACTTGAGGATGAGTTTTTACTTAGTCGTGGTGGTATGATGAAGTGTCAAATGGTCGATGCATTTATGAGGCCACATATATGGGACCCTGTATACGTGGTCACGTCAACGTGGCCCCATATATGTGGCCCTATTGATGCAGCCCTGTCGACGCATCCTTTCATGGGTCAACATCACCCTATTTACATGGCACCTTTTTTACCTTTTTTTTAGTTGTAGTAAAGCTCTTGTAGTTTGTTCTCACGAGAGTTAGAATATTTTCCAAGTGCCCATAGTAGGTGTAAAGAAGGTGTCTGACTCTTTATTTGAGCGTTGATGTATCTAAACCCATTGGCGTGAACAGTAATAAAGATGAGCTTTCAAGCATTCCTTGCAGCATTTGGACTTAGTCATTTAATGCATTTAATAGCTTAATATTTCTATGCTTTGATAATAACTTAAGTTTCTCTTATTATTAATTTAATCACTATTGCTCATTCCTAGTTCATAGAAACCATAAGTATGATCATCTCAAATGTAAACCAAACACTTGGTAACCTAGTGATGCTTAACATCTGCTAACCTAGTAGTGGTTAGGGGATGCTCAGGATGTGCCTGGAATATGGGAGTGGATACTTATGCTAGGAATAGTTAAGATACAGATTAGGATAATTATAGATTAGATAATATTTCATCCCTTACTTTCCATACCTTAATTAGACGCCAAAAGATAAAGTAAAAAGCCATAAAAAATCAGTTGCCTCAATCTCACTTAACCATCGTCACTAGAACATCACAAGTGAGGTTGGGAAAATAATGACCATTCTAACCCAAGATTTTGCTAGTTAGGGTCTAGTGTATGCAAAGTGCTTATAGTCTATGGAATTTGACCGAGTCGTGTGTGAACACCCATGATTCATATGGTTGGACATAGGTGTACCTAGCCACTCATCACCAAATTTCAACTTTCTTTATGAGTGTCCTAGGAAATAATTTAAGCTTTTGTTAGTTATTTTTGATGTTTTTCAAGGCACAGGCATCATGAAAGGCATATAGATGATGTTATAAATTAGCATTGTAGCCTCCCTCAAACTTAGAGTTACTATTAATGTCAAGCCATTTGATCTAATTATCCCTCTAATGCTCATTGGAAATGTGAAATACCTCACAAATTTTGATCATGCTTCTTGTTATAAGTAATGGTTCATCATGACCCTTTTCATAGCCATGTGTCCTATGATGTGGCTTCATACACCTTCTTTCTTGATAATTCCCATCTTCTTCTTTCTCTTTTCTATGTTTCCTTCTATCATCCCTATGATGGGATCTTCTATTATCTCCACCTTACCTTTGATCATTTCCCTTTCAATTCTAGTCATGTTCTCCCTCATCAGAGTGAGATAATGAGGAAGATGATGAGGATGAAGAGCTGGGAGAGTTGTGCTAGCTTTATCTCCTTCTTTAGTTCCTTCATTATTCCCTGGCATAGTGATTACAAGATCTTGGCCTTGAGGTAATCCTTGTTATGGGTCCAATTCTCCAGTTGCCTTGGTTACTTGCCAAGGTTAAAGATAAAAATTGGTGGATCATGTTATCTTCACCAAAGGGAGGAGGACCTTGGTATTAAGATTTACCTAATAGATATTTTGTATCTTATTTTTTTGACAATGATGCTAGTGTATTTGGAAGTATGTTACCCTTGAAGGCTTCATTGTGGACCTTTGATGAGCAATGAAGTACCCCCTACACCCAACCATACAAATCACAAAGCATTCATGCATGATTAGGTCAAATTCTATGGACTCTATAGTTTTTGATGTACTAGTTCTCTAAGAAGTGCACTTTACATTGATTACATTCATTGTCTTCCCAACTACACTTTTGAAGCTTAAGGGTATGTTTTAAGTGTAATTGAGGCACATGATTTTTGTCATTTTATATTTTATGGTTGTAGTGATCGAAAACATTAGCAGCTAGAAAACACCAAGAGTTCGTCCGTCATTGATAGTCTTAACCCTATTTTCGCGGTAGGGCCATGCTGGATAGAACAGAAACGGGGTGCCCTGAATGGTCTAGTCGATCATACAGGGTCTTAGTCGGTGTTAATATAACCTTTTGCAACCAGATAATTTGAAAATGAGACTAATATCATGAAGTAATGCTTAAATGTAAAAGGGACAAAAAATAGTGTAAAATGGAATAATAAGTAGGAGTCAAAGTAAAATGCAATTAGAAAAATGCACCGCTTCGAAGCTATGACTTCGCTCTATCAAGATGGATACAATCGGTTGCACAATGTTGAGAAGTGCAGAGAACCCGAGAGTAACCAAGACGTGTAGAGCAAGATGACTATGTGCTTGAACGCGAACTCAAGCGTTAACAATGCGAAGTGCTACCAAGGTGGTAGAAAAGAGTAGAACAAAATGCCAACTGAGAGTGCTAACTGTTTACAATGTCAAATAGAAAGCTTACAATGCTCAAGGTTATAGTGCTAACTTATTTGCTTGTCAGCCAACAAAATTATTAGCCGACCAGATTGCCAAAAAACTTGGACTTGAACCCCTCATGCATTGCTCATTGGGGTATTTATAGGACCAAGGGTGCACGAGATATGCAGTTTGGATGCCACATGCCCTAGGCTTATGCTAACCTATTTATGCTACATGTGCTTGCATGACTGTTGGATGAGTTTGCCATGCTATAATTACAAGCCTGCCACGTTGTAATTGTGTTGTCAGAGCAATGGTGCGATTAGGTGAAGTGCATTGATCTAGCGTAACTACTTGCCATGATTTTCTATGATTTGTAGTGTAGCATGTTTGGTGTAGCATAGCATCTTGTCACGCTGTGCTACGCTACGCACCATAGCATAGTGTAGCATAGCCACCGGTTCAAAGCAAAAAATTTGCATTGTGTCCTATTGCATCCATTGGAAACCTTTGAAGTGTGCTAACTATTTATTTCATATTTGCTACGCTATGCTACGCTACGTAGAGTATCATAGCATAGCAGCTATCCTTAGTCGCAGAAAATGTCACCAATCTGCAAAATTTGCTTTTTGCACTGTGAAGCTTGCGAACTTGCTGATCCCGCCCTTTGAGATGCCTTCTATTACTTTCGTAAAATTTCTACGCTGCTCTATGCCATGTAGCTTAGCGTAGCATAGTGGCCAACATGGCCTGCTTCTTGCCAAGTTTTTCACTTTCTGACAGAAGGAGACATTGCTAAAGGACTTGAACTCAGATGAGGGGATTGACCATCTAGTTTTTTGCTATGCTGTGCTACACTGCATGGCATAGCATAGCATAGCATTGCGCTTTTGCAAATGTCTTCTAAAGTTTTCTATGCTACATAGTGAAACATCACAAATTTTCGGGTCTCGACATCTCGATTGTAGATCTTTCTAAGTGTTAGAACAATGGCACTTTCAACACCATGCTACGCTACATAGTGTAGCATAGCGTAACACCTTGTAACGCTATGCTATTACATGTTGTTACATGACGTTACACACTATTACGCTGCATATCGTGGCATAACATGCTATTACATAGCGTAACACCTTATAATACTACACTATTACACACTGTTACATGATGTTACACGCTGTTACATTGTAACGGTTACATGATGTTCGCTCTGTCAAGATGGATACAATCAGTTGCACAGCGCTGAGAAGTGTAGAGATCTTGAAAGTAACCAAGACATGTAGAGCAAGATGACTATGTGCTTGAACGCGGACTCAAGCATTAACAATGCAAAGTGCTACCAAGGTGGTAGAAAAGAGTAGAAAAAAATGCCAACTGAGAGTGCTAACTATTTACAATGTCAAATAGAAAGCTTTCAATGCTCAAGGTTATAGTTCTAACGTTTTTGCTTGTTAGCCAACAAAATTGTTAGCCGACCAGATTACCAAAAACCTTGACTCAAACCCCTCGAGTGTTGCTCATTGGGGTATTTATAGGATCGAGGGTGCGCGAGAGATGCAGTTTGGATGCCACGTGCCCTAGGGTTATGCTGACCTATCTATGCTGCACGTGCCTGCATGACCATTGGGCAAGTCTACCATTCCATAATTACAAGCCTACCATGTTGTAATTGCACTGTTAGAGCAACGGTGCGATTAGGTGGAGTGCATTGATGTAGCGTAACTGCTTGCCACGCTTTGCTATGCTTTGTAGCATAGCATGTTTGACATAGCGTAGCATCTTTTCATGCTGTGCTACGCTACACAGTGTAGCATAGCCATCAGTTCAAAGCAAAATATTTGCGTTGTGTCCTCTACATGCATTGGAAACCTTTGAAGAGTGCTAACTATTTATTGCATATTTTCTACGCTGTGCTATGCTACGTAGCGTATCATAGCATAGCAGTTGTTCTTAGTCGCAAAAAACATCACCAATCTGCAAACTTTGCCTTTTGCACTATGAAGCTTGCAAACTTGTTGATCCCACCCTTTGAGATGCCTTCTGTCACTTTCATAGAATTGCTATCTCGCGCTGTGCCATGTAGCTTAGCATAGTGTAGTGGCCAACATGGCCTGCTTCTTTCCAAGTTCTCCAATTTCTGATGGAAGGAGACATTGTTAAAGGACTTGAAGTTGGGCGAGGGGACTGACCATCTAGTTTTTTGCTACATTGTGCTATGCTGTGTGGCATAGCATAGTGTAGCACTGCGCTTCTGCAAACGTCTTCTGAAGTTTGCTACGCTACATAGCATAGCGTAGCGTAGAAAAACTCCTTGACTTAGAAAACTTGATGAAGAGTTTTACACATTCTGAGCACCACCAACAATTCTACACACCACTCCTAAGTGTGTTGTTGGTTGGATGAACTACTCAGGTGGGCAGGCTAGAGAATCCATTTAGCCTGTTGACACCTGGGGTAGAAAACTTGCCAAACTGGATAGTCTGAACATTAGAGCATCCATCTCCTGAAGAACTTCCATGACGCTGCGTGATTTGCAAAGACTTGGTGTAGCAAGCATGCCTTCGAATTTTGGGGTGTTTCATTGGTCCCTCTTTGTCGACGTCTGGAGGATGGGCTCAAGAGATATTGAAAAAGAATACGAAATACCATGGAAGACACGATGCTAACGTTGCTTCTTAGTGATCGTCAAGACGTCGCTTGGCTACGCTCAAAAGTGTTACATTGGTTTTTGTAGGGGAAAAGAGAAAAATAGAGAGGAAGAATGTTCAGGAAAAAGGGTAAAGATGAGGCTTAGCAAGGGCCCTCGTCGGAGTGCTCATGAGAGAGTTGTTCACGTTTTCATCTTTACTTTCGCTGACCTTCGACCCCTTGTAGAAAAGGTGTTTCTTTCACAGAATGAGTTGTGTTACATCCGTGTGGGGTTTTGATTTTCCTACAGATGCTTTCCATGATACGGGCTATGTTACGCATGTCATGGAATTTGCACTCTGAAGTAGCCAAGCTAGTTGAGGCACTCACTTCACGACGCCGTAGCATTTGCTGTTGTGGCAAGACGTACTTTCAGTTGCACCCTGTAAGCATGATGGAGAGTGAAACAACCATGATGTAAAGCAAGGAAAAAGGTCTTGCTTACTGTAGACATTGTTAAAGCTCTTGGACACCTTTGCTAATGTATGGTGTCCAAATTAGGAAGGCCAACAGTAGACCTGGCAACATCAGCGTGGAGAAGCTGGCATCGAAGGAACGGGGAGTTGCTCTGAGTGAGGATGCTCTAGAATCCTTGCGAAAGGCATGCAATCTTAGTTCAACTATGGGATCAGCTACCACATAGCTAAACATCATGCTAGTCCAGGCGTCGGCAGGGAGCTGGAGGGTAACAATATTGTGGTTGGGCCACAATACTACCGAAACTCCAACAGCAGGCACTAACTAAGGAAGTACCATCGGGGTGGTGGGTCGTGGTGACGGTAGGTCTGAAGGGCCAATGCAATGTTATATGAAATCTCTAGAGGGTTAGAATGATGCTAAGGGTGGCGACATCATGTACATTCCAGATCATGTTCCCACTGCATCGTGAACTACGTTCTGGAGCTGCAACGTCCCATCCCCCACGTCAGCACTACGCACGCTCGTTCGATGTTTACTTGGCACAGATGCAGCCTAGGGATGTGCCCAGTTTAAGGTCCTGGTAGACTGTGTGCTGGGTTAGGGTCCCAGTGGACCACCGTGCTAGTTTAAGTTCACAACAGACCGTACATGCTAGTTTAACATCATAGCAAACGTGTTGTGCCAGTTTATAGTCATAGCGGAATAGCTGTGCCAGTTTTACATCATAGCGAATGGTCGCTGCCAGTTTAACATTGTAGCAGACGTTGCTTGTTGCCACTAGTTTAAATCATAGTGAACACTGCTTGTTACATTCATGCTTCAGATGTAGTACGGCTTGTGGTACAAGTGATTCACTGGGTTGGTGAACTCATTGCCGTCCGTGTCTGCTAGCTTGAAGGCTCCATTCCCAAAGGCATAAGTGACCATGTATGGGCCTTTCTAGTTAGCTGATAAGTTTCTCACATGCTCATGGAAAGCTTTGAGGATGAGGTCTCCCTTCTATGATAGCCATTAATGCGGGTCTACATGGTGCTTTTGCTATTGGTTGCTCTAGTAGTGCCCTATTTGGCTCAGCGCCTGCACGCACTCCTCCTCTATTGAGTCAAGGTTAATGATCTATGACTCATTATTTTGGGCTTCGCTCACGACATCAGATAGGATCATCCAGAGTGATGGTACCTACAAATCAAGAGGCAACACAACTTCAGATCCATAAACAAGGCTGTAAGGGGTCTTACTTGTTGCAGTCTTGCATGTCGTTCTACAGGCCCATAGAACATAGAGGATTTTCTCGTGCCACTGCCTCTTGCTACTACTAAGCATCCTCTTCAGCAAGTTGATGATGGAATTATTTGTAGCCTCCACCTATCCATTCACCTGCGGGTAATATAGGGAGGAGAGTGATTTCCTGATGCCTAGATTGTTGTAGAAGGTTTAGGTTTCTGTACTACTGAATTATGGTCCATTGTCAGTTACAATAGTCATTGGAAGCCCAAACCTTGTCACAATGTTGTCCAGGATGAAGTGGCAGATCTACTGAGATGTCATCATCCTCAAAGGGATGGCTTCCATCCACTTAGTGAAATACTCAGTGGCAATGATAATGAAGCTATGCCCTGTGGAGGAATTAGGCATGATAGGTCCTATGAGGTCTAGTCCCCATCGTTGGAAAGGCCATGTGATTTGCATTAAGTGTAGATCTATAGGTTAGATGTGTATGAGATTTGCGTATCTCTAGCATGTGTCACACGTTTTGACTTTTGACAAGCAGTCACACTCCATATGGGGCCAGTAGTACCCTAGGCATATGATTTTAGTAGCCATAGCCCTAGGTGCTATGCGTCCACCACATAGTCCCTCATGCAGTTCATTAACTACCCTCTGTGCTTGCTCCCCACCCACACATGCCAACAATATTCCTTCATAGGAACATCTGCATAGGGCATCATTTCCCATGAGCGTATATTACCAGGCATGCTTATGAATTCCATCTCTCTGGGCAGATGTCAGTCCACTTGGGGGTTCATCGTGTTGCAGGTAGGCTTTGATGTTGGTGTACCACACCTGGGTATCCGTAGCACTGATAGAGGCCACATGTCCCACCTGAGTGATAGGCTCAGTACATTCGACAATTGAAGTTGGCAAACTTGCAAACGAGTGTGGTGGAATGTTTAGCGCAATGGTGGCTAAGGCATCTGCCATGATGTTCTCATTGCATGGCACGTGTTGCACATCTATGGTTGCAAATTGCTTAAGTAGGCTTTTTGCTAGATTGTAGTAGGGTTGCAGGTGCATATCTTTGTAGGCATAGACCTTGGTGATTTGATTCACAACTAGTTGTGAATAATTGTGGATTGCCCAAGTGTTGTATGCATAGTGTTTGGGTAGATGAGAGGCCTATAAGTAGCCCCTCATACTTTGCCACATTATTGGTGCAAGGGAACACAAAATGATAAGCAAACGGGTGCATTTCCCTAGAGGGGAATGTAATGACGGTAGCTGCACTATCTCCTCACACGGTTGAAGCGTTATCAAAGTGTAAAGTAGCTTCCAGGTGCAATGGGACGATGTTGATAGTGCCAACAAGCTCGTTTGGGAATTCAAGATCTATGATTGCCTAGTCGTCGATGAGTGAGGCCGTAAGTTGCATTGCTATGGCTTGACCCTTAGTTGATGACTGGCTTACATAGTGTAGGTTGAACTTCGTGGTTATTGCTTTCCATTGGGCTATCTAGCTACTTTCATACAGGTTGTTAGTAATAGCCCAGAGTATGTTGCTTTTGCAAATGATGTTAATTATACCACGAAATAGGTAGTGCCTCCACTTTTTTAACTTAAATACTAAGGCAAGGAAATTCCTCTCCACTTCATTGTATTTCGCCTCATGCGCTATTAATGCATGACTCAGATAATACACTGGTATCTCAAATTTGTCGTCTCATTTCTGACATAGCAGTGTTGCGATAGATGTGTCGGAGGTGGTAAGGTAGATGAAGAAAGGCTTATCCCTCTATGGCGGATGCACAATTGGGAGGTGCAAAAGCTCTCCCTTCAAGTCATCAAAGGCTTGTTGACACTGGGTTGTCCACTTGAAGTTAACCCCTTTCTTTAGAAGATGTTGCATGGGGTGTAACTTGTGAGTCAACTTTGCTATAAACCTTCGGATGAACTGTACCTTGCCTTGCAACCCACGTAACTCCTTAAGGTTTGTAGGAGGTTCTAGGTTGACAATGGCCTTGACTTTGTTAGGGTCCACCCATATTCTAGACATTGATACCATGAACCCTAACATGCATCTAATTTTTACACCAAAGACACACTTCTTAGGATTAAGGTATAGATCATGCATTTGAAAACACTTAAGGACTATCCCTAGATTGCGTGGGTGATCAGCTGCCTCCTTGGACTTGAATGCTATATCATCCATGTAGTTGTAACATTTCTAGGATGTAGTCACTAAAGATGTCAGTCATGGCTCACTAGTAGGTTTCCCCAGCGTTCTTGAGCCTAAAAGGCATCATGGTGTAACAAAAGGTCCCCCATGGGGTCATGAAGGTTGTTGTTAGCTGATGCTTTGGGTTGATGCGGATTTGGTTGTATCCAGAGAAACCATCCATGAAGGATAACAGAGCATGACCAACTGTAGTGTCGATGAGTTCATCAATGCTTGGAAACGGGAAATTTTCCTTGATCATTTCTTTGTTCAAATCTTGGAATTTTATACAAATTTGTATTCCTTCCATTTTTTTAGAAACCACGATGATGTTGTACACCCATTCCGAATAATCAACTACATGGATGAAACCATCTTTGTATAGCTTTGTGATTTCATCCCTTACAGCTAGTGCAATTTCTGGTTTAACCTTATAAGCTTTTTTCTTGACTGCCTTCATGCGCGGGTCTAGGATGATGTTGTGCTATATCAGCCTCGAATCTAAACTTAGCATGTCACTATATGACCATGCGAAGGCTTTGATGTTGTCTTGCAGAATCTTGGCTACATTTGCATGCATCTACATGTCTAGAAGGGAGCTAATTTTTAACTTTTTTACTTCCCCCTTGGACATGGTCACAGGTGTCTTGACAAGAGGGTCCTCAGTTACATCTCTGGCTTCTAAATCTAGGGTTTGGACTAGATGTTCAGGCCATTTTGGGGATGTTTCTAAAGATGAGATGAAAGCCTAGTTAAGAGGTACCTATTGGTAGTAATCATGTATAACGAAAACTTGCATGGCAATGACGAGATGTAACTAGTGAAGTATGATGTAAAGATTAAAATTTTTCTAGTTTAAAGTCATGGCAGATCACTATGGCATGGAGATGCAGAGCTGCTAAAATAGGAAATGTAAAACTATCGATGTGAGAACATGAAAATTCTAAGAAATGCAAAACTACTAATGCGAAAATGTGAAATTGCTAGTTTAGCGTCATTGCGGACTGCAAACATATAACAGATCAAAATTGCTAGTTTAAGGTATTTTCAGACTGTTAAAGTCACTGCTACACTAGGATTGCTAGTTTAAGGTCTTTCCGAACTAGTAACGAGAGTGTAACACTATGCTAAAAGTGCTTGTTTAAGGTCTTTTCAGACCACGAAAGTTACAACTGTGCTGGGGTTGCTAGTTTAAGGTCTTTTCAGACCACGAAAGTTACAACTGTGCTGGGGTTGCTAGTTTAAGGTATTTTTGGACTGGTAATGAAAACTATATATATATATATTTTTCATTTTTTGGAAAATAAAATAGTTAGCTTGAAGTGTATCAAGGTTTTAATCTCAATAGTGCTATGATGTGATGGCAAGCATGCTACACTCTACTGCGCACTTCGCATTAAATGGAGAGAGAGAGCCCCAAGTTTCCCTCTTTTCACCATTACGGCCATAAATAGGGATTAAACCCTGGTAAGTTTGTCATTCTCACCGTAAGAATGTAGAGCCCATATTCGAAGCACAAGGAGATTTCGGAGCGCAGAGTGATCGTGCTAACAGAGAGTAAGGTAGTTTTTAGCATCGTGACAAGGAAAATTCTGCAAGTAGGATGATGGCTCCAAAGAAGGAACGTACTCACTTGGCACTCACAAAGGTCAAGGAGGTGAAGAAAACCCTAGGGCGCATGACACAAGTGCGCGTCACGGTGTAGGAGGACACGCCATTTACCCGGTTGGCTACTATGCTTCCTCTGTTTTCTTGTGCTTTTGTTATCATTTTTTTTGTTTTCTGCTTTCATTTTGTATCCTAGTCTTAGTCTATGTTTTCTATCATCATGTTGTTTTGGCCTTTGCATCGTCGCTATTATCATTTTGGTCACGGCAGATGCATAAACGCTATGCTACCATTGCATGTAAGGTTGCTTAAACCACCATCGCTACGATTGTCATAACCACGGGGGTTTGGACAGTTTAAGTTACTTGTCTTTTGAATGGCATAGCATAGGACCCTTAGGAGGGTTGGGCCATGCATGATGTGATAGTATGACATGTGTTCTGTCAGGGTGTACTGTTAATCACCCTGTTAGGCTTAATTTCTCTGTTGCTACGCTGGCCTATTTTCACTGTGCTATCGCTTTCATGTTCTTTCTATGCTATGTGCGGGAAGAGGGTTATGCTACACTATATGCATGAACTGCTAGGTATTTCTATGTTGCATGTGCATTGCACTTAGACATGATGCTAACACTTGTTGGTTGTGTTATGCAGGATGGGGCTAAGGCCAATTCTGATTATCTTAGAAATTACAAGGGTCCTGTGTCACGTAAGAAAACCTATGGCCAATGCTCCTCCTTCCCATATAGGTGTGGGAGAGCGGGGGGTCTGGTTCAGGAAAGGAGCATAGGAGTTCCTACAATACCTCTTCCAAAACTTTAGTGTGATCGTTTGGTCATACCTAGAGGAGGAAGAGGCAGCTATCATAAAAGAAGCCATATTGCCTAGTGCAAGCTGGGGCATCCTAAGGTTTCTGATGGATGGGGCAATCATTAGCAGGTAGGGAGAAGGATCCAGCCAACACCCCACAAGGTTAAGGTGTTTGGCCTAGATCTGGGATATGCCTGAGTATAGCTACTACCATCCTTACAACACATTTTTTGTTGCACGTTATATGGCAATGTGCTTCCAAAACCCACAAGGAACTGTCTACTATGCTAACAGGTGATTTTTGCAGCCCTGTTCTATTGTGTTGTGCGACACTAGCCATATTGGCCAAATGCTAATAGTATTTTTTTGTTACGAGGTTCTACATCAACAAGGAAGGGCTTCATAACTGAATGGGTTTGTTGACTACAACACAGATAGCCCTACAAGAGTTCTCTTCTACTGAGAACTTGCATGCAGGTGTGATTGGTCAATGTGGAGGTGAATACCACACCTACCCATACCTATACCCCATTCCCTACGATCAGTGCAAGGAGTCTGGTTAGCTGGATGAGGGATGGACACAACCCTTCAAATCGATCATCGCTGAACAAGTTCTAGTTAGTCTTCCACCGTTCCCATTACTGTACAGACCTAGTAGGCTAAATAGTAAGTGTTGCATGCTTAAGTGTCTTTGCAATCTTTGGACTCTCTATGTTTTTATGCTAAACATTTCTTGTGAAAACTATTATAGGGGAAAAAAGCCCCACGAGGTGACAGTGGTAACCACTGATACATAGGAGACAAACATCTACTTCAAGTATGGAGAAGTAGAGATGAGCCAACATTGGATAAATGGTGCAGCTTCACACTCCTTAGTCTAGAATATCTAAAAGGTTGGGCTTATGGACCTATTCCTGGCCCTGAATCCGAGCGTTTCTACCTCCGAGATGTTCTCCCTGATCAACTCCTTTTCTGACAAGGTGGGCTTCTTCCACACGCGCATACAAGGCATATGGGTGGTCATTGAAATCAATGACCAGCTATTCACAAACCTATTCGGTGTTCCTACCGATGACGTTCTCATAGGGTCGAAGAGCAAGAAGGAGCTAATCCTTTAGAAGAAGGACATTTAGGAGTGGTTAGGGATTGCCAAGGAGTAGAAAGGGCTCCCCATGGAGAAGCTCAAAGTAGGACCTGCTAGGGAGATTTACCCTATCTTCCGTGCTCATGCATTGCCCTAGCTGCTTTCCCAGGGGAAGGTCCTAGGGATTGAGTAGGCCTAGATAATACATGAGGTCATGGAAGAGGGGGCCCATTACAACTGGGCTAGGTTTCTATGTAAAGGCTTGTAGACCGAAATCTTGGAACTTCATAAGAAACCAGAGTCCCATTCCAATATACATTATGCCTTTTACATAGCCTATCTGAAGCGTTTTGTGGCATTTCTAGTGGTTCACGAGAATGGAGCCTAGGTCATGCAAAATTGCAACCAGATTTCCAGACCATGGATCGACTAGATCCTCTAAACCACTTGAGCCTAAGATCCCCCAGAAATAATTGGGGAGTCATTTTCTATGATGACTAAGGATTGGGTGGCCCACAACTTTCATGGCCAAGACAGCATAGGAGAGACGTCCCTTGCTGTAGCTGATAGCATGTTATGGGGGGAACATCTCATAGCTAAGACTGTGGCTAGTAAGTTGCAGTGGAAGAGGCCTCTTCCAGCTAAGGAAACCCTTCGCATGGAGGAAGAGGAGGGGTGGAGACTGCAGCTTAAATTGCAAAGGACACAACCCCCCATTGGTAAACGCTTTTGTTTAATGCTTACTTTGTTATTGTCTACTAGGCTATGCTACACTAGGTGGCATAACATAGCGTAGAACCTACTTTAAGCTAACTTGTTTTGGACTAATGCAAACATGTTTCTTGACTGGCAGAGGAAGAAGAAGAAGAAGAAGAAGAAGGAAATGAAGAGGTGTCGGCCCCTAAGACGAGGGCGATGAATAAAGACTCAGAGGCCCCAGTCTCAGAGAGAAGGGTCCCAATCAAGAAGGAAAAAACTCTTGTCGCTAAGGTAGGGGCTTTCGTTATCAGGTAGAATCCTCCTACTAACAAGAAGGGCATTTTTGGAGACAAAGAAGAGTCTCCCTTGAATAAAAAGGGTGCTAGTCTCTCAAAAGGAAAGGCACCAGTGCATGAAGAAAAGGCCCGTACAGACTTGGCAAGGACTTCTGCCAACCATCGTCTTACATTAGCAAGAAGGGAGACCACAATCAAATGTTGGTGAGTTCGATAATGTGTCTACCTTATCATAGCCCATTTAGGCCATTGCTGATATGTTTAGTTATCTAACAGGTGCCACTATTGATGCTGCAGGACCCCCTCCGATTCTTGTGAAACTATGGGCCGAGATCCCTGATAAGTTTGCGTTCATGTAGGGAATCATCAACAACATGATCAAAAACATTTAGTAGATGGACCCTGACATGGGTAAGTAGTAGTGTTAGGTGCTCTCATGTTACTATGCTAGAATTTTCTTGAGCTTGCTAATCTTGCTATGCTAACGCGATTGCTACACTTTTTGTGTCATGGTAGCCTCTCAATTCAAATGGGACTTGGGACGACCTTTGAAAGTCGGTGTTGTGCCTACATTCCCACCTGAAGTGATCGAGGTATCTCATCACACATACGACGAGGCTTGCAAATGCACTTTGCACTTGGCATGCTCCTTGTGGAAGTATAAGCGTGTCAATGAGGACCTGTGGAAGCAGGTCCAAAAAACTAAGTAAGAGAAGGCCAACCAACTCCAGACTACCTTTATGACACCGTGGGGTACCTTTTGTTACACAATGATGCCATTCAATCTCAAGAACACTGGGGCCACATATTAAAGGGTAATGACATTTATTTTTAGCAATTACATGTTGCATTCGCTCAATGATTATGTAGATGACATCGCAATTAAATCAAAAACACCAGAGCAACACATCCAAGATTTAGATTCGATCCTAAAATGCTGCTTAAAATATGAACTTAGACTCAATCCAAAGAAATGTGTTTTCGGAGTAAAAACAGGCAAGATGCTAGGCTTTGTAGTGTCAGAAACAGGAATACGAGTGGACCCAGACAAGGTTAAAGCTGTTATCGATCTAAAATCGCCAAGCAACATTACTGAACTTCGGGGTCTACAAGGTAGATTACAGTTCATCAGGCGCTTCATAGAAAAATTGATGGATAAGTTGAAACCCATGAATCATTTGCTACGAAAGAATGTCCATTTTGAATGGACTGCACAATGCCAGGAAGCATTCAACCACATTAAAATAGCACTGGCTCAACTACCAATAATGTACCCTCCACAGAACAATAAACCCTTCTACATCTACCTCGCCACGTCAGATTCATCCATCACTTCTATGCTCTGCTAGAAACGAGACAATGGGATTGAAGTCCCTGTTTATTATTTGAGCCATGCATTAGTGGCCCACAAAAAGAAGTACAATGAGGTAGAGAGGTCATGTTTAGCCCTTGTCTTTTCCATAAAGAAATGGTGACATTACCTCTTCCATCACCAAGCCAACATAATTTGCAAAGATAATGTGCTCAGGGCCGTCACCGGTAACATTTACATGTCAAGCAGAATAGTGCATTGGAAAGTAATAATAGCTAAATTCGACCTACATTACGTAGCGTAGTCATCAGTCAAGGGTCAAGCCATAGTGAACCAATTGACTACATCACCAACACATGATCAAGAAACAATAGAGCCAGAGTTTCCAGACGAAAACATGAGTGCGATAGACATAGTTCCCGATGAGTATGAAGCTATTTTGAACTTTGATGGAGCATCCACCTCTCGAGGGGAGAGTGCTGTAGCCGTCATCACCTATCCCTCTAGAGAGATCCGACCCTTTGCTTACCGCTTCAACTTTTATTGTACCAACAACATAGTAGAATACGAAGGTCTCCTTAGGGGCCTTACAGTAGCATTAGCTTTCAACATCACATGACTTGTGGTCAGGGGAGACTCACATCTAGTTTTAAACCAAGTCACAGACATTTATACATGCAAAGCACAACATTTACAACCATACTGTGACTTAGCTAAACACTTACTGAAGCAATTCGAAAACATGGATGTGAAACATATCTCCAAAAATGATAACACCATTGCAGACGCACTTGCCACACTAGCTCTAAACATATCGCCTGACATGTTCCATATGTTGCCAAGCTCTATAATTAGTTGTGCAAAACCCATAATTGATACTCTCGATGAATTACCAATTACATCCATTAGTACAACACACGTGATAGAATGGTATGACGACATAAAAGAATACCTTCTACATGGTGAAACACTGCAACATCTAACGAAAGCGCAAAAGGACACGATATGAAAAAATTCTCGATAATATGCACTAGTAGGGGACACATTGTGTTGTCGATCCTACGAGGGCATACTGCTAACATGCATTAGTGGCGCTGATGCCAAAACCATCGTTGAGCAAGTACATGATGGACTATGCGGAGGACACATAGCACCTAAAGCAATGGTAATGAATATAAGACGTTTGGGTTATTATTGGCCACACATGGAGTATGACTGTCTCTCTAAGGCCAAAATGTGTAGTATCTATCAAAAACATGGCAATCTAATACATGTTCCACCAAATGAGTTGCATACAACGCAAATCACTTGGCCCTTTCAAAAATGAGGGTTAGACCTTATCGGACCAATAACACCCTCATCTTCTGCAGGGCATAGCTTCATCATAACCGCGACAGAGTATTTCACGAAGTGGGTAGAAGTTGTTCCCCTTAGAAAAACCACATCCAAACACATATGCAACTTCATTCTTGAAAACATTGTGACCCGTTTTGGCATCCCCATGACCATCATCACTGATAACGGGCCACAATTCAGCAGTGCTAAAACCAGAACTTTCTGTGAAAGCCTAGGGATCAAACATTCATTTTCATCCCCTTACTATCCTCAGAGCAATGGCCAAGTTGAGGCTACAAATAAAACCATCATTACAGTGCTTAAAAAGATGCTTACCCAAAGCAAGAAAAGATGGCACGAGCAGCTGGTATATGCACTGTGGGCTTATCGTACTACGCATTGAACTTCAATAGGTAAAATGGCATATAATCTTGTTTATGGTTCAGAAGCTATTTTACCCTTGGAGTTACAGGTACCGTCTTTAAGGATCACACTCTCTGAACTCCTCGACGAAGGGCAAAACAATGACCAACGCATTATGGATTTGGACTCGGTGGAGGAAGAACGTATACATGCGCTTGATCAAATTGAATGGTACGAAAAGCGACAACGACGATGCCATCGACACGATGTTCATAAGCACCCTATCAAGGAAGGCGACCTTGTACTCAAAGCCATTCAGGAACACCCAGACAAATTCTCAACCAATTGGGAAGGGCCCTACTTGGTCACCAAAGCATATGACAATGGAGCATTTGAATTAGCTGACATGAAAGGGAATGAGCTTGTAAATCCAACCAACCATTCATTCTTGAAATCGTTTCACGTTTAAGCTTGGATTCAGGTACGCGCTCGTCTTGGCATCATGACGGTAAACTGATACCATAGCTCGTCCTGGCATCATGACGGTAACTAATACCATAGTTTGTCCTGGCATCATGATGGTAAACTGATACCACAGCTCGTCCTGGCATCATGATGGTAAAATGATACCATAGCTCGTCCTAGCATCATGATGGTAAAATGATACCATAGCTTGTCCTGGCATCATGAAGGTAAACTGATACCATAGCTCATCCTAGCATCATGATGGTAAACTAATACCATAGCTCGTCCTGGCATCATGATGGTAAACTGATACCACAGCTCGTCCTGGCATCATGACGGTAAACTGATACCACAGCTCGTCCTGGCATCATGACGGTAAACTGATACCAAAGCTTGTCCTGGCATCATGATAGTAAACTGATACCATAGAATGTTAGCAATGACAATAAACTAGTATCCGTCTGGTATGACATTAAACTACCGCAATCTCATTCGCCAGAGTCTGCTAAGACTATAAACTGGTTTGCCTCTTCACGGTCTGCCAAGACTAGAAACTAGCAATGTACCGTCCACCATGACACTAAATGGGAAATGTCCAATGGGTCATGACATAAAACTAACCCATGATAGTCAGCTATGACTATAAACTAGCAATTTCATCTTTGGTTCCTCAATTTGTGGCTGCATTCAAACTTCATCAAAGCCGCCGCCTCACTCATCATCAACCGATCCTGACAACATTGTTGTTATTCATATACAGTGCCTGAAACTTCATCTATCGCCTTAATTTCATCAGTAGCTATTCGATTCTAAGCTTGCCTACTCACTCATGGTTTTATTGTCTTCTTGGAGTTGTGTTTGCAAGATGACACTTAGAGGTGTCCGTACAAGAATGCACTTCATCACAGCAATGAGGTAAGATGTTGTTCACAACACATATGACAAGACTAATCAAGCCATTCANAAGATGTTGTTCACAACACATATGACAAGACTAATCAAGCCATTCATTGGTACATCTCCCATTACATATCCCACCTATCCCTCAACATCTTCTACTTGGCTACATCCTGGACACACCTAGTACAGCTTGAAACATTGAACACACTGTCGCACACTGCACCACTCTTTAGCAGTTGCAACCCACAACATGGCATCTGAGCATGCGCATAAAAAAACGTGGCCCTTCCCATACAAGCCCCAGGAGGGAAGGTATCTTGGAAGCAAACACTCATGTCTCAAACAATCAAGTAACATCTCGTTGCATGGCTTTGGCTCTCCACCAACAGGTTCTCTCTAGACATTAAACAAAGGCCCTGTTACTCCAAAGAACGCAACACATCATCACGTGACTTTGGTTGTACCAACAAGTTCTCTTGAACATCAAGCAAGAGTCTTATACTGCCAAAGGACACACACATCATGTTTTGATCCCAAATCTGCTAAAAAATGGCTAGACAATAGCTATTTACAAAGATAAGCATGACTCGCACACATACCTAGACATCCTCTTCACCACGCACAAGCCCTTGATTAGTTACCAATCCCTACAGTTCCCATTTCCCTATCCGATACAAATTTCATTTCCCCAATGTACTATCGAACATGGTACGATGACATCTAGCCAGGTGGAAAAGGACAATGTCTCTATCAAGTTGCTTGTGGTGTTTTTTACTTCTTTGTCAACGCTTCTTAGGTGGATTCCTCCAAGCGTCAACAAATAGGGGCCAATGAAACACCACAAAATTTTGAGCATAGTACTTGTCCAACAAGAATCGAGCTAAGTCATGATGCTCCCCAGCATGACTAAAGATTGAGGACCCCATAGACAGCTTCAAGTAGAGTCGAACTCAACAAGAAGCAATTCCCTAGGACTCACAGACGACCATAGTGACATCGGGTATCAAAAGTGGCAACATCGGAGCACAAGATACTTAGTTCTCACTAAGTATGTAGTATGCAGCGTACAGGCCTAGCGTACATTCCTAGTGTATATGCCCAGTGTATACAGCCAACATACATTCCCAACGTATATGCCCAGCGTATACGCCTAGTGTATACGCCCAGCGTATACGCCCAGTGTATACGCCCAGCGTACACGCCCGACGTACACACCTCACATCTACGCTTGACATGTATGATTGACGTGTACGCCCAACATGTAATTCCAAAGATAGCATGGAGACCGCACTTCAGAGCAAGATCATGTACAAAGCATCAACTCACAGGAACAGAGCAATTATCAAGTGTCATCATGGACTCCAGAAAGATGAATCAACATGTATGCCCAGCGTATACGCCCAGCATGTACAATGTGTATGTCTGGCATATATGCCCAGCATGCACAACGCATACTAATCAAAGCTCTCGAGAATCATGTCAGATCAAGGTCAACCAAGCTGAACATCCACAGGTAGCACTCTCATGACATCCGAATTCAAATCTGAAGGCCGAACGACTTCTTTTTTTTTTGATCAAGTCTGTACACCGAGGTCATATATCCAACGTGTATATGCTGGCGTACAGTAGTATACGCTGGCATGCAGCACGCTGTACACTTGTAAAATTTCATTCTTTTGCACTCGGTCAATGCACCACATGTCACCCGACCTGAGAGTCTAGCACTCCACAGCAAATCATCCCCTTTCAAACCCAAGTCTAACATCTAAACTTGTATAAAAATCCCAATTTTTCACTAGACTAGGGTCGAGAGAAATTTTGAGTAAAACCAGAGATGCTGAAAAACCAGAGCAAAGAAAAAACCCTGTACGCTGGACCTCAACCCTGCACACTAAACATACAGCCTTCATGCTATGCCTGCAGTTCAAACCAGCACACCATCATCCCTCAGCATCCACCAGGGCTCTTCGTCCACCTTGTGTCAGATTCACAATTGCATTAGACCGATGCATTATAACTTTCATTTCGCAATAATATTGCCACATTTCTTTGCTAAGATTTGTTACACTTTTTCATTCATTATTGTATGTTTACTATTTACGTTCCTGTACGTTTATGCTCCATTCGACATTAGTTACGCCATTTATGTATAACCCAGCGTACAGCATAATGGTGTACGTTCGGGGAAATCCTTGTCTAATCCGCGTGTAGACCGTTCAAGGCACTCTTCCTTCGTCAATTCCAGCTTGCCCTCAAGCGAAGGTAGGGTCTTCTGTGCTCGTCCGGGGATCTCCTGGTTTCTGTTTCATTCCAGCCGGGAATTGACGATTTCGGATAGTACATTCCTCATAGCCCATGACACTATTAATGAGGACTGGCACACAGCTGTGATAGATTACGCTAGATTTTGGATAGTTGCGTGTTAGAAGGTTGAAGGCACCCACGAAATAATAGAACAGTAGATGCAAATGAACTTGTTAGCCTAGAAATGTCAGGATTTGAAAGATTTCAGTGCCAAGGTTTATGAATGGGGGTAGTCCCAGAAAAACCATAAACATATGTATAAACTGGAACATGCCATCACTCGTAAACTATACAAGGACGCTGTTGTGGAGACGTTCATGTATAAACCATTTGTAAATGTCATTGATGCTTCTGAGGCCTATGCCAAGTTCAAATAGTAGGTGAAGGTTACGAAATCTACTAAATGGAAAGTGAGCCTTTCCACAGGAGAGACTGCAACTGCCTCCTTTTCTCTAGGACCACCAAGGTGGACAACCACCCATAGGGAGAGAGTTGTTGTGGATGCTAAACCAAGCAATAGGCGTTGGGTGGACATTATGGCAGAGGAGGTTTGGTGCTGCCTCGGGCTCATTTTAGACTAGGTACCCTTCAAGACAAAGGTAGGGCCTTCTCAGGTTAGTTGCTTCCTACTGTATTAATTCTTATGCTCTATTGTAGCTTGCGTGCATTGCTTTAGCTGACCACTTCATTCCTACGATGCAGGCTCCAGATGAGGACGCAGGGCTTGTATAGGGAAGGAATGAAGAATTGGCAGAGGACAACGTAGGGGAAGGTGATGCAAAAGGAAATGATGCAGAAACGAATGGCGAAGATGATGCGAATAGGGACAACCCATGACAACATGGGATTTTTTTTGAAATTTTTGAATTTTTGTAAAAAAATTTGCAAACATTATCGAAAAGGAAAAAGTCTTGAATAAAGAAGAGAATTTTGGAAAAGAAATTTATTCTGCATTAACTTGTGCATTGTCTACGTGCTACGTTTTGTATAAAATTTTCATGCTTTCATGTGCTAGTTTTAGGCCATTTCAGGCCACTGCTAGTTTTAGGCCATTTCAGGCCTCTACTAGTTTTAGGCCATTTCGGGCCTTAGGGGGACATTGCTAGTTTTAGGCCATTTCGTGTCATTGCTAGTTTTAGGTTTTTTTGGGCCATTGCTAGTTTTAGGTCATTTCGGGCCATTGCTAGTTTTAGGCCATTTCAGGCCTCTACTAGTTTTAGGCCATTTCGGGCCATTGCTAGTTTTAGGCCATTTCCAGCCATAGCATAGCATGCCAAAGAGATGATACGTTAACAACTTGAACAATTGCTAACTAGTAACTTATGTAGATAGATGGATTGTGAACAATGAAAGATGGTAATGTGTAAAGAATGGCAACTGGGTAGGAAGCAGAGGAGTTACTACACTATGAGTAGCTGCTTCTTGACCCATCGTGGATTGAGCGGAGCGTAAGGCCGAGGCGCTTTGCCAGGGCCTTCATTTGCATCATTGTCCCCTGCTTGGAAGGGCAACTCAACCCACACAGTTTCATTTTGGAAATCAATCTACTGAACCAATTCTCCCGCTGGATGGTTAATGTGTGCGTAAGCAGGCGCTTCATTCTTAGAGGTTACGACCTTTGAGCCCTACTCCATGTCTATGTTACTGATAGCCTACGCTGCTACCTCTTTACCATGGATCACCACCTCCCTACCTGCGTATGGTAGGTGGATTTCCTGGTGAATGGATAAACAGGCATCCCTAAGTTGTGCTAACCATGATCTCCCTAAGCTCAGGTTAAACCCAGGCATTTCCTCGACCATGATGAACATCCCATTTGTGGGGAACTAGTCCCCTGCCACAAAGTCTATGCAGATTATGCCCTTCACTAGGACACGTGCCCCATTGAATGACCTCAGGCATGACGTTTTTATGGGTTTGATCTAGTCAACTAGGCCCAATTTGTCCATAATAGGGAAGGGGATAATATTTGTGGAAGCTCCATCATCAACGTGTACCCTTCGGATCCAGTGTTGATCGACCTGAATTATGATGAATAGGGGTGTTGTTGTCACCTGACCTCTTTCAGGATCTTCTCTAAAGGTGTCGTTGTAGAAAGTTAGTTGAGGTGGTTCTAACTCTGTAGGTGCAGAGGGGAGCATGACTGAATAGATTGCTTCCTCTTCCACTAGCATGTCTTCATTGACTGGAATCGCTGTGAACATGTGGATCAGAGCCCCATGGTGTGGGATGGACGTCATGATTAGGTCGTATAAGCTCAATGTAGTGTTTTTTTGTTTTAGAGTTTGTTTGACCTAAGTGAGGGCATCCAAGAGGTCTTGGTTACCCCCTTGTTTAACGCTTTCTCCTCTTCTATTTGTCCCATAAGATGAATTTCCCGAGGAGGGGCGATTTCAGATTTGGGTTCAGACCCTTTTTGGCAAGGCAGCGTAGACTGTACGATTATAGTAATGTCCCTCTTTGGTGATGAGGGCATGGACATAGGGGGTGAATACATAGGCTTGGAAATACCAAGGGTGGTGCTTCCTCTTGATGTCTCACCCGTGAAACGCACTTCTCATTTTTTAGGATGAGAAGGATGTTCAGCTATCTTGCGTGGGACGGGGGCTATCGAAGAAGTTGGCCCCCTGATGATGAAAGGGGCTAACAGTTTTAACAGGTAGGGTACTGCGGTTTTGCTAACAGGTGACACAGAGATGGATGCCTGTGGAGGAACTTTTAGAACAAATGGCTATTGCGAGCTTCGGCCAGCCGCTGGTGGTGCTGGTGTACTATGTTGAGGCACACAGACCACAAATGGATGCTGGGGTGGCCTAGGATTACTGCCAATACCGATGGATTTGATGATGTAACTGGCATTGTTGGCATTGAGGGGGTCTATGTAGACATGCAGAGATTGGTTCTCAGGGCGTACTAGGTTGCTTTCGTGCAATACCAGTTTTCCCNTTCATGTCTTTGCTATGTCCCTAGCTGGGAAAGCATTAGATTGATACCACGTGCTGCCACGCTCATCTATTTCAACCCTAGAGGAACTTTTGACCCATTTCGTGATGCGCTTCAAGTATAACTTGAAGGTGGAAACAACGATGGACCAGTTGATGAGCGTGAAGCAGGATCCTCTGGAACTAGTCCAAAAGTTCATCTAGCATTGGAGCGCAACCCTTAATGAAATCCACGAGCCCATTGCGGAGGCCCACTTTCTAGCCATCTTTAAGGGTGCAATGAATGAATTTATCAAGTCTAAACTGTACTACCTCGCTTCTTGCACTCTTAGTCAAGCCTTTGCTCAAACTAAGAGTATATAGGACACGGTCGAGGCAAGCAAAACCCAGACTATGTTGCTTACAAAAATACCTTCACAAAGAAGGACAAGGGTAAGGCCNGGGTTTTGCTTGCCTCGACCGTGTCCTATATACTCTTAGTTTGAGCAAAGGCTTGACTAAGAGTGCAAGAAGCGAGGTAGTACAGTTTAGACTTGATAAATTCATTCATTGCACCCTTAAAGATGGCTAGAAAGTGGGCCTCCGCAATGGGCTCGTGGATTTCATTAAGGGTTGCGCTCCAATGCTAGATGAACTTTTGGACTAGTTCCAGAGGATCCTGCTTCACGCTCATCAACTGGTTCATCGTTGTTTCCACCTTCAAGTTATACTTGAAGCGCATCACGAAATGGGTCAAAAGTTCCTCTAGGGTTGAAATAGATGAGCGTGGCAGCACGTGGTATCAATCTAATTCTTTCCCAGCTAGGGACATAGCAAAGACATGAATAATCATGTGTGTCCATTATTGCAATAGAAGGGATTCAAACCTAAAGATAACAAGATGTGCATTGGGATCTCCCTCCCCATTGTACTTCATGAAGTGTGAAAGGGATATCCCTGGGGGTAACGTCAGAGCAGGGATTACAGGGCTAATGGGGTCATCCTGGTAAAAGTTCATGACTTGTACCATGTTAGACCTAATAGCTTTAAGGCATTTTATTTCCTCGGTGAGGGTTTGGATAAGCTAGAATGCTTGGTCCAGATCCTATGACGTTGTGGATGATTGGGGAACTACCGAGGTAGCTCCCATCTATGGAATGGAGGAGGTGGCGGCATGACCCATCGGTGGTACTGTTGGGATAGCCCCTACTAACGGTGTTTCTTGCGCTTTCCACCACTCTACAGGTGGTGCTGTTGGAGCACCAACCATAGGTTGGGTTGCTGGATAGACCGCTTGTCTCACCGGCGGAACAGAACATAGCCCTGTGTTGGGTTGTACTGTTTGCGAGGTTTGGTAGGTCTGAGGATGAACATAATGAGACATTTGCGATGGTTGTGGAATAGGCAAAGAAGTGAACGGGGTCCACCATGTGGACAGGCCCAGGCCTACCATGGTGGGTGGAATAGATGTGAACGTAGAAATTGAAATGAAAGTTGCGTACGATTGAAAATTGGTACAGTATGAACATGCGGCAGGGTATCCATGATTGGTATGTGATGTGCTACAAGAATGGGCTGATGAACAATTTGCAGAGGCGTAGTTGTTTCAAATAAAACAAGGGAGCGTAGACGTGATCACAAAGGGAGCAGTGGTAGACAACGAATCGGCCTAGAAAGACTGGGTAGGAGGGATAGGAACGAGGTTGGTTTGACCTCCCTCATTAGATTGGGAATTGAGTTCCTCCTATCCTTCCTAGAAGGCATCATCTTGGTTAGACGCTTTTTCCTATTACTCCCTAAGTCTAGCCAACTAGATTAGCTGGTTCAAAAGCCTTTGATTTATCTGTGTCAAAGCTATGGAAGCATCGGGAGTGGGAACAAACTCCTTCATGTCGCAGTAAGCGTACTCGAAACTACGTTTGCCTTCGAATTCATGTACATCCAAATGTAGGTTTACCTAAACCTTTGCACAAAGGAAGTTATAGTGCTCATGTTGCTGGGCCAAGCCCTCAGGTCCCCGATTTTGGATATTGAGGGATCGACATGTTTCCAGCATTGGGTTGAGTAGTTGCTTAGCACCTGTGATGCCTTGAACTGTGATGGAAACTTTGACGTTGAAGGTATTAGTAGCGGTAGTTGCGAAATTCATTGTTACTAAGCTAGAAAATTTTGTGAATGCAGAAAGGAATGAAATCGGAAAGCTAAACAGTTTTGTGGCGAGAAAAATAAAGGAATTGAAAAGCAATAAAAAAGGCTTTATGTCTTGCTAGGCTCCCGAGGAACCGTCGAAGTGACTGGCCTGTACCACATGATGTGTAAACAACTACAAAAGGGTTTCACATTTACGCTAGTGCACGATAGGGTACAGAATGCATGCAAGACTACCATAAGATAGGCAAGTCAACTAGTGATTGGAGGCTTTATGTCCTGTAGGATTCCTAAGGAACTGTCGAGGCGACCAATCTACACCATACCATGTGTAAACAACCACAAATGGATTCCAAGTTTATGCTAATGCATATCAGGGTGCCGAAGGCTTACAGGACTACCCTAACACACGGAAAGGGCACTAAAAGGCCCTCCTTCTAGCACCAGAAAACTATAGTGATTGAAAACGTCGATGGCTGGAAAACACCAAGAGGTCATCGGTCATTGATAGTCTTAACCTCATTTCCGCAGGAAGGCTGTGCTGGATAGAATAGAAACGGGACACCCTGAATGGTTTGGTCGATTAGATAGGGGATTGAGTCAGTGTTAATATAAACTTTTGCAACTAGATAATTTGAAAATGAGACTGATAGCGCAAAGTAATGCTTAAATGTAAAAGGGACAGAAAATAGTGTAAAATGCAATAATAAGAAGGAATCAAAGTAAAATGCGGTTAGAAAAATGCACCGCTTCGAAGCTATGACTTCACTCTGTCAAGATGGATACAATCGGTTGCACAGCATTGAGAAGTGCAGAGAACCCAAGAGTAACCAAGACGTGTAGAGCAAGATGACTATGTGCTTGAACGTGGACTCAGGCGTTAACAATGCGAAGTGCTACTTGTTGGCGACCATTTGGGACTCGACCGCCAACGAGTGTCCTCGAACAGGATTTAGGTGCCTACTGGTCTCTGGAAACACCAAGGCCTAGATACCTCCAAATAAACTCAGTAGTTAATGTGAGTATGTGTATGTGCTGTTGCATCATGTGGTTGTGTGAAATGTAACGATTGCATTGTGAGTAAACTACAAATGACTTACTTTAAAGAGATTCAGCCAACTTTGCCAAGTACTGCGAGTTGTTGAAATTTTCCTATTTTGTTCAACTGCCTAGTCTATGTGGTCCTTATAATACGTACTTGTAACAAATAAAATTTTGTGAAAACATTTGAGCACAACTCCGAAAATCTACTCCTAATTTTCCCTAGAGAAAGAGATAGTTCCACAAGAAAACTAGAAATAGAGCAAGATTC
>MNCI01006929.1:884399-899928 GCA_015680685.1 Gnetum montanum | reverse complement strand
TGCCTACAACAAGAATAAAGAGTAGAGTAATTTAAAATCTAATTTCTTATTGTTTATCTAGCCTAACACAAGTAATTGTCTCACTTTCCTAAACACATCTTGAACACATATGGCACTACTAGGCTACCAAATGTTAAGTGTTGCTGGGTTACCAAGTACTATATGAATGCTCGAAGTGGTCATGCTCATGTTCATTAATCAACTGGAAATAAATTTCTTAATTCAAATACATTAAAATAAAGAGCAATAAATAAAAGTGTAATAAAGAAAACATTAAGCTATTCTTAGTGCTGCAAGGATTGTCAAAAGAGTTCATTTTATTTTTGTCACACTATTATGCTTAGGTACATCAATGCTTGAACAAAGAATTGTACACACACGTTAGACTCCTTCTGTGAGCACTTAGAAAATATTGTAACTCTAAGGAAAAGAAATAGCAAGAGCTTCACTACTTTGCTTGAAAACTAAACTAAAAACTACTCTATGCTAAAAAACTAGAACCCAGGCACTATATTTATAGGCTAGGATATATGCCATGATGTTAGACACCCAACATTGGAGCCAGGCCCTGAGGTCACATACACGACATCATGGCCCTGACATCGCATACTTGAATTTACAACTAACAAAAGACGTTTCATCATACCCCCATGACTGAATGAAAACTCATCCTCATGTTAAGAAGAGGAGGAGCAAGTTCTTTACAACATAACATATTGGGTAGGTATGGGATTATTGATTGACATTACAAAATGACTCAAATGAAACAGACATACAGACTCTAAGTGTCCAAGTGTATGAAATTAGAATATTTTTACAACATTGGATGTTCATGATAAGCAAGGTGAACACCCTGAATAACATTGACATTCAACATCTCTTTAGTAGTAGAAGAATGAGAGAGAGAGATATAGATACAGAAGAGATCCAACGATCATGAACGATCCTCATTGTGTGGTCCAATTACATCATCCTTAATGAAGATAGTCATGCTTCCAATTCATGCTTCCCACTACAATCACAACAAAATCATGAATTAGTATGTAAAGTGTAACACATAGTGGTTAAATGCCTTGTCTCATTGGTGGTTACACTTGGCTAAGTTGTGATTGTGGTAGATTTTTTTCTTCAGTAGTGTTAGTAGGAAGGCTGACACATAGGGTTAATTAAATTAAACGGTCCATTAAATTTAAAAAAGTTCAATACAGGGAAATATTTGCATAGGGTATAAGAATTCACAACAATGAAAAGAAGAATTCATTGAAAACTATTATGAAGATGTGTATAATTGGATGGCATTGATGAGGTAAACAAAAGAGAGTTTGATTGTAAAAATGTCTAAGGGTAAAGAACTTAACTAACCCAACCAAAAGATATGTAAGTGGGTCCTTCCCAAAGTAGGCATAGGTCTTTAATGCCCTTGCATGACTTCAAACCAAAGAGTTTGTGGGCTTCGTGGATGATTAATGGTTACAGAAGTTAAGTACAAAAACCTAGAAGAAACTAACTAAGAATTTTGACACATCAAACTAAGACATCGAATTAAGAACATGAAACTGGTAGTGAGGTGAGACATGGAAAGAATAGATGGATGAGAGAGAATGGAATGGAGTTCCTAATTATGGTTACATGAAGTCCCTTGTGGATTTTGTGGTTAAATGACTTAATAGAATCCATCCTTAGTGCAAACCAAAACCAACCACGTTCAGTGACTTCATATCAACATTCTAAGACTAATCCACCCCTTGAGACACAAGAGTGCTCCCATAGAACAACCACCATTCCAAATTAGAGAAGAAGTAGGAAGTGAGGAAGGGCCTTAGTTAGAGGAGACGAGTCCCATTACTAGTGCTTGTAGCTTGTTCATTCTATCAAAGGGATGTGCTTTGAATTCCCATTATTTTTTTTTGAAATGGGAACCACACCATGCAAGGATGTATGCATTTATTTTTTCCAAGGGGTGTGCTTTGAATTCTCATCATTTTTTTATGAGAACCATTCCATGCAAGGACGTATTCAACTTCCTTTATTGATTGGCACAAAATGGTAAGAAATCCATGAAAACACACATGCACCTAGGTAAACAGAAAAGCATAAAGAATATCAAATCCCCTTGAAGCTACACCCTATTCAAACCTTTGAATCCTTCCCAATTCCAGAAACTACTAAAGTCACAAATTTATTAAAATTTTATTAATAAAAAATGAACTACATATTTTCAAAATAAGGAAAACCATAGAGTTTGTGGATGGGTGGATGCTGTGGACTCATTACTTGTTACATTAAAAGAAACCATGTCCTAATTATTCGTAACAAAATTCAAAGCCAAAAACTAGACACCAATCAAACAACAAAAAAAGAAAAAAAGAAAAACATGCCACCATCAAGTACACATTACCAATGTACCTAGCACTAATTAACAAAAATTTAGAAAACCACACCAAATAGAAGAAAATATAAAAGAAACTGTAAAATATTCTAGAAATAGCAAATGTACGAACGATGGTGTAAAACAAAAATTAGAAAAGATTAATAACATAAAAATAAAAAGATGTAAAATAAAGAATATGTAAAACAAAAATTTGTAAAAATAAAAATGTGTAAAACAAAAGTTAAAAATTTAAGGAGCCGCTTAAATGATTAGTATGGTTGGTCATCTTTCCCACGAATGAGTTGAAAGGAGGAGATCTGTAATATGGAGTATGGTTGTCCATTTGATGAGGTTATTGTTGTGTTGGCTGGCATATGCTGATGGAAAGGTTTGATTTGTTGAATGTTGACCAATTTTTTCTTGTTTGGGCTCTCAGGTTTATAGATCATCATGGCCCCAGAAGCGAAAGTCTCACAAATGATGTAAGTTCCTTCTCATAATGTTTGGAACTTAGTTCGTTGAGGTATGTGTGTGGGGATCCAGTAGAGAACCTTATCTCTTGGTTGAAATTTGACTTTTCTAATTTTCAGGTCATAATGCTTTTTGTTATAGGCCTTGTGCAACTCATTAGATGATAAGGCTACTAATCAATTTTCGTTTAGCAAGTTGAGATTCATTAATCATTATTTTTGGGTTGGACTCAAGTCAAGGTCAAGGTCACAAGCTATTGAAAGTGTATGGAGTTTAGATTGAATAAGAAGTGTTGGTATTTTTCTATACACAAGCTCATAGGGAGAGTAGCCTATAGGAAGTTTCTAAGTTGAGTAGTAGGCCCAAAGGCCATCATTGAGTTTTGTGCTCCAGTCCTTCCTATACTTGCTAACAGTTCTTGTTAGTATCCTTGTGATTTCCCTATTGGTAATCTTAGCTTGACCATTAGCTTAGGGATGGTAAGGTGTTGTGAGTTTATGTTCAACCCCCAAGTGTTGCATGAGATTTCAAAAAGTAGTGCCTGTAAAATGAGTTCCATTATTAGAAATTAATGCATGTGGCACACCAAACCTATTTACAACATTTTGTTGTACAAACCAAGCAGCAGTAGAGGATGTATAGTTGATGATGGCTACTGCTTCTACCCATTACGTACAATAGTCAATAGTGACTATGATGTATGCTTTTCCATTTAACATGGACATGAAGGGATGCATGAAGTCAATGCCCCAAATGTTGAATAGTTCTAGTCGTTAAATCCATTGTTGAGGTCCCTCCATTTAAGTAGTCATTCCACCATCTCATTGGTATCATTCACAAAAGTGGATGACATGGTGAGCATCCTTAGAGAGTGTTGGCCAGTAGTACCTTGCCATTAGGATTTTAAAGGCCATGCATCTCCCAGCATAGTGTACTCCATAATGACCTTTATGAGCATCTTGAAAAATGCGTAGTTACTAAGCATCAGGGACACAACAGTGATCTAGGTCATTGGCACACACCTTCTAGAGGTGTCTGTTTATTTTCATGAAGTGCTTTACCTAGTGAAGAAACTACTATTTCTTCCGGTGGTCCAACCCTTGTGGCATCTCTTGAGTGAGAAGATAGGTGAGAATGTCATCATACCATTTTGGCTCATTGGGCATTTGTTTAGTTATAGCCCCAACAAAGAGGAGCTCATCAGGAAACATGTTAAAGACTGGGATTTCTTCATCTTTATCATCCCATCACAATCAAGACAAGTGATTAGTGACCACATTCTCAGTGCCCTTTCTCTCTACCATTGTAAGATTGAATTCTTGCAAGATCACCACCCACTATATGACATGTGGGCTCACCATTAGCTTGTTCATTAGGAAGAAGATGGCACTATGGTCTATGTGCACAAACACCTTGTATCCAAGCACACAATGCTTAAGCTTCTCTAGAGAAAACATCACTGCCATAAATTATTTTTCTATAGTGGTGTAGTCTAGTTATGCACCCAAAATGCTTCAGTTGCCACAATGAATGTAGTATGATCATTTCTTGTCATCTAACTGTGTTAGCACTACTCCCAAGGCATAATTTGATGTGTGTGTCATACTTTGAAATGGTCTCGACTGTTCGGTGCTTGTAGGATTGGGGTTTCTACAAGCTTTTCTTTTTGTTGCTAGAATGCTTTCTCACATTCTATGGTTTAGACAAAGGGAACATATTTCTTTGTTAGCTCAACCAACAATTTTGTGATCTTATAGAAATTCTCTATGAATTTCCAGTAGTAGCCAGTATGTCCAAGGAATGACCAAACATCTTAACTATTTCTGACTAGTAGGTTATTACTTGGATGACCCTTATTTTTTCAGGGTCCACCTCAATTCTTACTTGTGAGATTCTGTGCCCCAATACAATGCCATCTTGGACCATTAAGTGACTTTTCTTCCAATTGAGCCACAAGTTAGTTTCAACACACCATTTCAAAACTTGCTCAAGGTGGTTCAGGGATTTCTCAAATGTAGCTCCATAGGTGGAGAAGTCATCCATGAAGACTTCCACACCACTATTGATCTGCTATTGAAAAATGTTTAGAACCAAGTGTTAGAATGTGGTAGGAGCATTGCATAGACCAAGCAACATCTTGCGATATGTGAAATTCCCCTAGGGACTTGTGAATGTTGTCTTTGCTTGGTCTTCTAGTGCAATTTGAATTTAGTTATAGCCACTATAACCATCTAGAAAATTGTAGTACTAATGCCTAGATATTGTCTTGAGCACCTAGTCAACAAATGATAATGGAAAGTGATTCTTAAATGATGCCATGTTTAGTAGCCTAAAATTGATGTAGATCCACCACTTACCACCTTTCTTTGGTACAATTACAAGTGGGTTAACCCACTCGCTATCCATAATGGGATAGATGAACCCCTTCTTGAAGAGTTTCTCAATTTCCTCCTTGATGATTTGCTTCAATTTAGGGTTGAACCTTCTCTGTGGCTGTTGTTTTGGCTTCATTTCCAAGTCAATGTAGATGCGATGCTAGCATATCTTAGGATCAATCCCTATGATTTCAAGATATGACTAAGCAAAATTTGCTGACCATCTTTCCACTACTTTCAACAACATTATTTTTCTATTCTAGAGCAAGTTTTGCATTCATTATAATCAGCTTTCCATTTTTCAAAAATGCATATTTCATTCTAGCCATTAATGTTTTCAACTCAAGGGGCTCTTGATTGAATTTGTTAGGAATTTCCAAATCTTCCTAGAGAGTATCATCATTTGTATCATCAAAGAGTTAGTGATGAACTTACTCAAGTTCATTTATGCCAGTGACATACACACATGTCAGGCTCTCAATTGGTTCTATGCAAAGTGTGATACTTTCTAAATCAGCGGTTAGCCATTGGATGCCCTCTTGTTTTGTGGCTGCTGGATATAGAAACCTTTGAATTTCTACTTTTGGCACACACTATTTGCATTCAAAGATAGATGCTTACTTGATGGCCTAGAGTTTTTACACACAATTGCACCATGTATTACTGTATGCGATGCATGGAACTCTCTTCTTCTTGATCTTTCTGAATGCATTTTTCTTTGATATTTCTAGGGAAAGATCTCTGATGTCCATTCTTGCATTGACAGTGCTTAGCCATGCCCTTCCCATTATGATTGGAAAGTCCCCTTTGCATTTCTCCACTTAGATTACTAGGAAATCGGCAGGATAAGACCACCCACAAATAGTGGTCATAATGTTTTCTACCAGTCCCAATGGAATAGTGATGGACTGGTCTACCAATTCTAATCTTATGTTGCTCTTCTTAAGAGGAGGTAGGTTCTAGGCTGTGTACATCTCATGAGAAATCAAATTAACACTAGAACTTGAATCGAGAAGAGCCTTGCACGGTTCGTTCCCAACAATATGCAAATAAATCAGAGGACTTCCAAGATTAGCTAATTTGATAGAAACGTTTCCTACATGGATCCAATCAAACATAGTATGAGTAAGCATTATAGTATGGATCCTTGGTAGAGTTTGGTTTGAAGGAGACTTGAAGGAATTTGATGTGGAGGAAGAGGCAAGAGTAGGATTGTCAACCGTAGGTGTAGGTGGAGGCTTAGGTGGACTATGGGATCAAAAGAAAGGTCTTTTATTTGATCAATCATTTGACCCCTCCAATTGATGATTAGATTGAAAATTAATAGCCCTTGTAGCATTATGTTATTGTGGTTGAGTGAGCAATTCACCCTACATTGGTGGAGTAGGTAGTAGCTATGCAACTAAAGGAGAGTATATGCAGGGATAGGAGGAAGATAAGGATAAGAGGTGGTATCTCTTCTTTCATGTGGTGAATGACCTCGATAATAATCTAAAGGGTGGTAGTGAGGTTGGAAATTAGAAACATGACTAGAAGAGTCATGTAAAGACATGGGTTGCTACACATGGTAACCATATGGATCAAGCCACTGGTAAGGGTACTATTGTCTTGGTGGTACTAGCACCCATGATTGTGGTTGCTACCATTGTTGATACTATTCATATAGTTGTAGTGGAGCTCCACTTAGATAATATGATTTTTGTTATTAGAACTACCTGAGATTACCTTGAAGATATAGTAACCTTTTGGATGTTTGCCTTTGTGTAAGTTGTAAATGTAAGGCATACATCCCAAACTTTTGCAGATGTGACACAACGGGGAAACATCCCTTAGGATGTTCGTACTAATAGACGTCACACCCATGATCATTATTTGATTCACTATCCACAACCTCTTCTATTACAAAAATCTTGCCTTTACCTTTGTCATATGTACGTTTAGCTTCCTTGCACCTCCTGTGCTCATGGTCACTATCTTGTTCTTTGGACTCTTTAGTGATTTTAAGGATAGCTTGAAATCTACTATCCATGAAGTCCCTTAATTGATCAACCTTGTACGTAAGTTTGGATTGGAATTGTTGAAGTGGAAAGGCTTTCTTATGCAACCCTTCATCAAATATGGACTTGTCCTCATTGTCAAAAAATTGAACCTTCCTCTTGTAAATGGAAGGATCACGATTGTACTCCTTTGAACTTTCTCTTTTTCTTACCTCATCCTCCTCTTTAGCTACCTTATCTATTAATCTTTGTATCTAATGGATGCTTAGTTCTAATGGCTATCCTTGGGCATAGACACCAAGGGTTTTCCTCATTCCATTATGAAGCCTATTTACAATGTGGTGAAGTTGAACCTATTGAGAATAACCATGGAGAGGGAATTTTTGCATAAAGGCATAGTATTGGCCAATGGTGGCATCTAAGGGTTCATGTGTTCCTTGTTTCCACCCTTGAATTTGCTTCCTTAAGTTGGACACTTTGGAGTATGTTTGATACTTATCATTGAACATCTCAAGCATGGTACTTCATTATTTGATAGCTTGTAGCTCTAAGGACCGGTACCAGTTATTTGCCTCTTTGATGAGTGTCCTTGGAAGAAACTTTAATTTTTGCCACTCATTTCTATGTTTTTCAAGGCACATGCATTTTGGAAAGGTTGAAGATGATTCTGCAGATTAGAGTTGTATCATCCTTTAAATTGAGGAATATTATTCATGTCTAATCATTTGATCTGACTATCTTTCATATGCCTTGTTGGAATTGTGACTACCTCTATGATGTTAAGCATATTTTGAGTAGAAAATAGAGGCTCATCGAGGTCTTGATCATGGTACCTACGATGCCCTCTACTACCCCTTCATTCATGATGATGTGCCTCTCTTGAACATTTGCGCCTTTGATCTTGCCTATCCCGATGATCCCTTTGGTTATCTTTGTCCCATTGGTCATTTTGTTCATTTTGATTGCCTCCATCATGGTCTCACCTTCTGTAATGATGATCAGAGCTAGAAGAAGATGATGATGATGAAGGGGAAGAGAAAGAAGAATCAGCATCATCACGGTGCCCACTACCACCTCTTTAGTGATCATGACCATGATCATGATTGTGCTTCATGTCGACATCCCTATCTTGATTTTCCCCTTTGGATCCTTTGTTGTCATTGGATCCCTTATTACTAGAATCTTGATTGTGAACTGTGGAGTGTAGATTCTAATTTTGACCTTCATCAATGAAGTTAAAGAGAGGAGTTTCATTGAATGGAAAACCCCCAGAGAAGGGTTCCCCACTAGCTTGTTGGTATAATAAGAATGGAGAATCGTTAAGTCCTTTTCACTTCAAAAATTCGTAGTGCTACTCTAGCTATTGATCCTGCAAACATTATGCTTCAGTGGGATGGTAATCCCTAGCATTAACCTCTTCCACAATATACTCCCATGGCAGTCTTGAAAACCACATCATGTAAGCATTTGATAGAGCATTGCAAGAGCAACATGATCAAGCAACAACAGAATGTTGCCCTCCATGCCACACCATCACAATTAGTCATCTTGGTGATGAAGTGGTTACTCTAATTATTAGAGTATTTATTCTAATTATTAGAGCTGTTATTCCTAGGTTACTCCTGAGTCTATAAATACAGTGCCCAAGAACACAATCGGGAGCATGTTTTTAGCAGTCAATAGAAAAACTCTTACAGTCTATCTATTTGAAAGTTAGAATATTTTCCAAGTACCTGGAGTAACAGGTCTAAGTGTGAATGAATCTTTATTCAAGCATTGATATACCTGAGCACACCATTGTGTTGGCAATAAAGATAAGCTCCTTGATTCATCCTTACAGCACTTGAGATTTGTTTTCTTACACATTTATTTTATTTTATTCTATTACATATTTATTTTATTTTATACACTTTACGTTCATGTTATTAGCATAGAAATTCATTTTGATCAATTAAGAAAATTGATTAAATTACACAAGCATGACCCATTCAAGCATACGTATGCCACTTGGTAGCTTAGAAATGATTAGCATTTGACATCCCAGTAGTGTTTGCATGAAGTTCAAGATCTATCTGGGAAGTGGAAATGGTTACTTATGTTAGGCTAGATTAGACCACAGTCTACTTAGCAATTAATTGCTCTCACTTTTATTTTTATTTACTTTTCTTTTATTTACTTTAATTATTTATTATTTATTTTTGTCTATCTAGTTAATATTTCCTTTGTTGTTATTTACACTTCCTGTTGCTAACATGGAATGAATACGACTTAATCATGAACATTTAAGTGTAACTACTTGGTAACCCAATAGCGTATTAGTAGTGCTCAAGTAATGTGCACTTGGAATTTTCAGAAGTAGTACATGAGGTCCAAGATGCGTATGGATGATTAAAGATGAATGCTCATTGCACTTAGGCTAACTTAGATTTTACTTTATGTTGCCTATTAGCTTAATCAAGATTGTTTCCCATTGTCTATAGGAGTAGCCTAGTTTAGAATCACATCATACACCTCACTCTAGACTAAACCATATGTGACAAAGCAAATACTAGTCTAGGTGGGAAGACAATGAACTGCGATCAACGTATAACTGTCTAGGTGCCACAACTAGTCTATCCACAGTGTTCAACCAGATCATGCATACACGTTTGTATTCGTATAGTTGAGCGTAGGGGTACCTTGCTTCTCATCATTGGCACCATTGCCAAAGACAGTGCTAGTTATCTAGATTAGTTATATAATACAAAATCATTGTAACAAGGTATTAACAATATATCTTTCATATAAAGAAATTAAATTCAATTAAGTCACACACAATTCAAAATAATGTCTCTTTCACAAGATAATGATAACACAACATCTAGTGAGGTAATTCATTGGAGAACCAACAAAGAAGTTTGGAGTACTCAATCTTATGTAGAAGTTTCATATGTCCATAAACACCCCAACGATACTCAAGGACTTTTGTCATCCAACTTAGACACCTCTAGTGAAGATGGGACGTCCCCTAGAATGAGGGGGCCCATAAGACCTAGGACCTTCTCAATGGGTAGCAAGAGTACATCAGGGGATGATTGGAAGACTTACAAAATTCATGATAAGTTTTTTAGTTCCCTCTCTTTCTCTACTCTTTCAACGTTGGGTTACGACATGTATGACTATTCCTCAAGGGGTCGACATAGAAATAGAAATCAAACCCCTGGGAAAAATCAAGAATGCCAACATGAACATAGAAAACATCACCCCAACTCACAAACTCATGACCTACTTAATGAGGATGAAACCATGCTTTCCACTAAGAGGCAAATGCATATACAAGAGGCCATTCGAATATCCTGCAAGCATCCTAAGGAAAGCCATCTACCTAGGCTTGATTTAAAAAACTTTCCCAAGTTTTCAAGAGGCAATGATTTAGATCTACAACATCATGTACAAGTATTCTACAATGCTTGTGCATGGAACAACATTGATAATGAGTGGTAAAGACTAAAGCTCATTCCAATGACACTTGTTGGCCAAGCAAAAATATGGTACAAGTCTTTAAAGCCAAAATCAATTTTTTGTTGGCTAATAATGGTAAACCTATTCAATGGAAGATATCAAACCTATGCAAGAGTGTGAGCCTTGAGGAGACAAATCCAAGAGTGGAAACAAGGGCAACATGGACCCTTAGACATGGCCTTAGAAAGATATTACTCTTTGGTAAACAAATGCCTAGGTCATGGATTCTCTGAGGTAAGGCTAATGTATCACATCATTGATGGGCTTTGTAATGAAACAAGGAAGACCCTAGGGATGTATGCTCTAGGTCAACTATATGAATTACGAACCCATCAATTCCATGAGCTTATTGAGTGGGGAGCAAAAGAAGAAGGAGAAATAGCCAAATGGGAGAATGTTGAAAAATCTCAACAGGATCAAACTCTTAAAGTAGCAAAGGTCCATAATCATAAAGAGGAGAAATCAAGTCACCTCGAGGAGGTGAATCCATTTCTACCTTTGCCAATACTAAAATCACTAGATGAAATTGAGGCAAAGATCAACAAGATGATAGAGTGGGCACATGAAAAATGTAGAGAATATGTAGATATTATTAGTGGGAGACCGATGTAAGATAAATTTGATGACCAAAATAAATAGAGGATACTAAACCTAGAAACAGGGCAAAATACCATTCAACACTTGGAAAGAAGGGCTGATGAAAATGAGGATAGGGCTCACTGAAAAACATAAGTATCAATGCGATGTTTGCCTGTATGATCACCCAAAAGGCTAATGCCCAATCTTGTCACATCTACATGAGCATTGGGAAAGAATGTTACATCCAGATTTCATACAGAAGTATGTGGTTGGATGCATTCCTGTTCCAAAACTTTATGGACAATCCCACGACTCATTGTATTATCCATGGGAAAATTCTTACTAGCCTCAATATTGCACTCAATCACTATGGCAAAACCCCCAATTGTGGGGGGGGCATCACCAAACTGGCCACACCGTTCATACCATCCAAAACCAAGTGCTTATCATGTTCAACATCCTGTTTCTCCAACTAGATCAACATCCTCTACTTCACTTCATTGTTATCACTCTCTCGAGTATCATCAACCCATGTACTCTACTACGAGATCACCATCTCTTGTTCCTCATACTTCTCCTTGCTCTCAATGCTCTCATCCTTTACCTCCTTCTACATCACCACTAGTAGTACGAGATGTGTACGAATGATTAAGAAACAGATACTCATCGTACTTAGGATAGCTTAGACTCATTTCCTATTACTCATTAGTTTAATTAATATTATTCTCCATTGTCTCTAGGAGTAGCATTAGTTTAGGATCACATCATACACCTCAGTCTGGACTAAACCATACGTGACAAAGAAAATACTAGTCCACGTGGGAAGACAACGAACTACGATCAACCTGTAATGATCTAGATACCACAACTATCTTGTTCGCGGAGTTCGATTGGATCATCCATGAACGCTTGTATTCATATGGTTGGGCGTAGGGATACCTAGCCGCTCATCATTGGTGCCGTTGCCGGGGATGGTGCTAGCTATTTAGATTAGTTACATCATACAAGGTTGCTATAAAGGACTTAACAATATTTATTTTAGAAAAAAAGTAATTATAAAAAGTCACATGTAATTTCACACACAACTTCACAACCATGTCTCTCCTACAAGACTATAATAATGCCACATCTAGTGAGGCAATTCATTGGAGAACCAACAAATATTATAACAATGAAGATTGGAGTATGCAACCCAAGGTGGGGGTTTCTTATAAACATAAACAAAGACAACATCATCCCAACGCATGAAAGAATAACTTAACCGATGAAAATAAACCCCCACTGGCCACTACAAGCTTAATGGAAATATAGGAGGCTGTTCGAATAGCCCGCAGGCATTGTAAGGAAAGTCGTCTTCCGGTGCTTGATTTAAACAACTTTCCCAAGTTTTCAGGAGGCTATGATTCAGATCCGAAAAAACATTTACAAGCCTTCTATGATGCTTGTACATGGAACAATATTGATAATGGGTGGAAAAAACTTAAGCTCTTTCCTATGACACTCATTGGCCAAGAAAAAGTATGGTATAGGTCATTCAAACCAAAATCAATTCAATGTTGGCCAACAATGGTAGAACTTTTCAATGAAAGATATCAAACCTATGTAAGAGTGTTAGCCTTGAGGAGAAAAATCCAAGAATGGAAACAAGTGCAACATGAACCCTTGGACATGGCCTTAGAAAGATATTATGCACTATTAAATAATTTCCCAAGCCATGGGTTCTCTGAGGAGAGGCTAATGTACCATATCATAGATGGGCTCCGTAATGAAACAAGGGAGACCCTAGGGATGTACGCCCAAGGTCAACTATATGAGCTATGAACCCATCAACTCCAAGAGCTTATTAAGTGAATAGCAAAAGAAGAAGGAGAAATAGCCAAATGGGAGAATGTTGAAGGTTCTCAATAGGATCAAAATTTCAACTTAACAAGGGTCCATGATCATGAATAGGAGAAATCAACTCACTTCAAGGAGGTGGAATCCTCTTTGCCAATCCTAGAATCACTAGATGAAATTGAGGCAAAGATCAATAAGATGATAGACTGGGTACATGAAAGATGTGTAGAATATACCAACATTATTAGAGGAAAAACTATGCCAAATCGAGAAATAGGACAGGACACCATGCGACAATCAGAAAGAAGGGTAGAAGATGATAAGAATAAGAACTCAACTGCCAATTTCACATATCAATGTAACATCTATCTATATGATCATCCCAAAGGCCAATGTCCAGTTTTGTCACATTTACATGAGCATTGGAAAAGAATGTTACATCTAGAGTTCGTACAGAAATACTGTGTCCAACCACAATGGTAAAGACCTTAGTTGTGGGAGAGGTCACCACCAACTGGACCATACCCTTCGTATGTCCCAGCACCAAATGCTTATTATGTCCAACATCCTATTTCTCCAACATGATTAGCATCCTCTACCTCAGCTCATCGTTATCATTCTCCCGAGTACTATCCACCCATGTCCTCTCCAACAAGATCACCACCTCATGTGCCTTACACTTTTCCTCAACCTCAACATTCTCATACTTCACCCCCTTCTACATCACCACTAGCCATGCCAGAAGATTTTGCACCATAGCACCAACCTACAAACGTTACTTGTGTTGTTACTATCAATAGAAGTGGAGGTCCTTCACAACGTCGAAGGCGTCCCTTCTTTAGACGTGATCGTCGAAAGGGACATGACAATTTAGAAACCACTGCATCCACCAACTCAGCACAAATCCAACACTATGGTGTATCTTCCTCTTCGAACCCAATGCCTCATGTTACTTCATCAAGGCCACCAACTTACACTACAACAACTATACGGGCCAATGAACACAACCATGGGAGGCATCATCTTAATCCTTGCATACCATCTAACAGTCCCAAACATCATAGTGGGTCAACTCATTATCCAGGAACTACATCGCATAAAGTGCCCCACTATGCTTATTGTAACCAAGTGTGTGAACCCCAATGGGGTAAGTATGGACCAATTCCAATATTTCCAATATGCAAGAATCCTCATCATCCATTTATTAATCCTGCCATGCTCACCCGTTTAGTTATGGAGGATAACTCCCATTCTAAATAACAAGCAGGATTAATAAATTTTTATTTTTCTTTAATTTTTCAATTTTTGTTTTCTAGTTTTTCATTTTTAAACTTTTTGTTTTATCTTTTGATATTTTTTTCTTTTTATGTTTTTTGTAAGTAATCTCGTCCATGAATAAAACACTCACGTGACTCGTTGGTTGAGATGTTGTTTTATGCTATCAAGTCTCTGGTGATCAATTATTTGGACAGTGAGCCCACTACACCCATACATCCACTCTACAAATAAGAGGTTCTGTTCAAGGGTACAGTGATATTCTTGACATTTTTAAAACTTAAAATTAATTTTGTGTTCATTGTACCTAGAATGAAGAAGGATGGACCAAGAGGGAATGATTAGGGTGTGACATCAAGGGGACTTGTGGATTCTCTTTGGTGACATCTGTGGGAGTTATCATGCAATGTGGCTGTACTAAGATCCTTGTAGATCTAATGAAAAATGGGAGTAAGAGTAATCAAAAGGGCACTCAAAAATCCAATGTTGTTCTAGGGGGTTCCATTGGAAAGACATGCACCCATGCCTGATGGTTGGCGGCTTCCCTGGATTTAGTATTAAAAAAAAGAAGATAGAAAAAAAGAAAAGAACAAGAAACGTGCCACAAAACAAAAATCACTCCTCCCTTGAACAAAACGCCAAGTGATCGTATGCCTTGTTGTTATGGTACTCTCATAGTTGCTCATTATGGGATGAAACAATGCGAAGTCACTAATTAGAGGAATGGACTTGGTCCTGATCTCGGAATGAGGGGTTAATGACACGTTAATCATGCTTTACACGCAAGATTCATTGTCCCCTGAGTCAGTTACCTCACGTCCCAATCTCTACAATCCCTTCTCCGATTCATTCCATCTCGCTGTTCATGTATTTTTGACTCGTGTCTTGTATAGCATTGAATTCATACCTCATCATAGTGGTATTTACATGTGTGTGTTTTATGGAATTAGTGAAGATTACATTTAACCCTTCTAGTGCCCATAGACACTTTAAGTGTGGTTACACAAGGGCATTATAGGTTGGAACCTGCTTTGGGAAGGATCCACTTGTGTAATTTTTGTTGTAATCTTCACTTAGGACATAGCTCACTCACACAATTTCTTACCCTCAGCTTAATTTTTCAA
>MNCI01006929.1:863662-883989 GCA_015680685.1 Gnetum montanum | reverse complement strand
GGAAACCACCTAAGCAAAGAGGACTCAACACTATAATCTTTCGGGGACATGTTCATCCAATAATTAACATCACATGGAAATAAAGTAAATCTATTAGGGCAAGAAGTAAGGTATAACCTAACTTTGGTAACAACCTTACTAATGATTGGTCCCGTGTGATTGCAGATGGTCCCAAAATGCGGACAACAGGAAGGTCATGCTCAAGGTGCAATCAAACGATCTCAGAGAGGTGAAAGACAAGACCCTACTGTACAACAAGCAGAATAGGAGGAACAATTATTCAGCATTCATCAAGAAGATCCTCCTACCATACGGTCTAGGCAAGCAGAAGTAGGAGATACCCTCTCTGAAAGTGGTGCTTGGTACTTAGCGGAAACGTACCAATTTTGACACAATAAAGAAGAAGGCACCATGGTTAACATTTGTGGTGTGACTATTGATTTCTCTGTTCAAGCCATTTTAGAAGTATTAAACCTTCTGAATACAGGGCCAAAGGTTGCTTAGAACCAGCTGGACACTTTCAGAACTGAGCAACTCAATAAACTATTGATAGAGAATAAAAGGGTGGTGGAGGAAAAAGGGAAGGCTGACTGGGCTACCTCTATGGCACAAGTGCAAACTCACACGCATGCCAAGGCACTCAAGGCCTTACAAGAGGAGACAGTCCAGCCCATACTTCAACGCCATCAAATCCAAAGACCTAGAGCCCAAGAAAAGGAAAAGACACCTATGGAGGAGCCATCGCCACCAGGAACTACAAGAGTTTCACTAATTTTGTAATCATAGGATTTTCTGTGTGTTGTGTCTAAATTTTGTTTAATTCACCACTACGGCATGAATAAATTTCTAGTTAGTCAATAATCCCATACCTATCCACTGTGTATTCAATTGAGCTTGTTCCTCACTTTCTTTGACTCAAGGACGAGTTGTTATTCAGTTGTGGGGCTATGATGAAGCGCTAATCAGTCGATGCATCGATTGGGCTGCATATAAGTGGCCCCGTCGATGTCGCGACCACGTATACGCGGCCCCATCGACACAACAACGCTGCGTTGACAGGGCCCCATTTACACAGCCACCTATCTCGGCCTATAAATAAGAGGGCCCTCCACCTCATTTAGTCATCCTTTTTTCATTTATAGCTAGACTTTTTCAGTTTGTTTTTGTAGGAGTTAGATTATTTTCCTAGTGCATGCCCACAATGTGATGCTTTTAATTGTATGGAACCTTTATTTGAGTGTGATGTACTTGGACATGCACATGATCGGCAATAAAGATCAAGATTACTTCATCATTGCAGCATTCACTTAGTTTAATTGTTTAATTTAATTGTTAATTGTTTTTGTTATTTATTGCTTTCTTAGTTAATATTTATCTATCATCATTTACTATTCCTATTGTTAAATGTGGAATGAGTAGGAATTAATCACAAGCATTTAAGTGTGACTACTTGACAACCCAGTAGTGTACCTAGGAATGGCGCTTGGTAATCCCAGTAGTAGTCATGCACGAGGTCTAAGATGTGTACAGATGATTAAGGAACGGATACTCATCGCACTTAGGCTAGCTTAGACTCATTTCCTATTACTCATTAGTTTAATTAATATTATTCTCCATTGTCTCTAGGAGTAGCATTAGTTTAGGATCACATCATATGCCTCAGTCTGGACTAAACCATACGTGACAAAGCAAATACTAGTCCATGTGTGAAGACAGCGAACTGTGATCAATGTGTAATGATCTAGATACCACAACTAGCCTATCCACGGAGTTCGATCGGATCGCGCGTGAATACTCATATTCGTATGGTTGGGCATAGGGATACCTAGCCACTCATCAACCATCATTAGTATATTTAATATTTCTTAGATACTATTTCACTTTCTTTTATATTTTCATATGTTTGATATAATTCTATACTCTTTTTGCTAATAAGGTGCTAGGTACAATGGTAATGTGCTACTCGATGGTGGTATGTTTCATTTGTAATTTGATTATTGATGTATGGTTTTTGACTTTGAATGTCGTTACTAACAAGTAGGACATGGTTTTTTTTCATGTAACAAGCAATGGGTCCACATCATCCACCCATCCACATGCTCTATGGTTTTCCTTGTTTTGGAAGCGTGTAGTCTCTTCTCCATTAATGCAACTCTAATAAACTGGTGACTTGTGTAGTTTCTGGAATTAGGAAGGAATCAAAGGTTTGGACAGGGTATGGCTTCAAAGGAATGTGGTATTCTTTGTGCTTTTCTATTTTCGTGTGTGTAGGAGTGTTCTCATAAGCTTCTCACTGTTCTGCGTCATTTCACAATAGGAAGTCAAATAAGTCCTTGCATGGTGTGGTCCTCATCACAAAAAAAAAGAAAAAAAAAAGAGAAAGATCAGGATTCAAAGCACATCCCTTGGACAAAATAAATGCAAAAAAATGCATGGGTCTTTACATGGTTTGGTTCCCATTCAAGAAGAAAAAAAAACAACAACATGGAAATTCAAAGGACACCCCTTAGACAAAATGAAAGGGCTACAAGCACTAGTTATCAGGCTTGCCTTGTCTCCTCTAACTAAGGCCCTTTCTCACTTCCTAATCTTCACTCCAATTTGGAATGATGGCTATTTTGTGGTAGCATTCTTGTGTCTCAAGGGATGGACTTGCTTTAGAATGTCGATGTGAAGTCACTGAAAGTGGTTGGTTTTGATCTGGATTAAGGAAGGATCCTAGCAAGTCAATTAATCATGAAATTCACAAGAGGTTGTATGTTACCATAATTAGGAACTCCATTCCACTTTCTCTATCATCCATCTATGCTTTCCATATCTCACCTCACTGCCAGTTTCTTGTTTTGATTCAGTGTTCTAGTTTGATGTATCAGGTTTCTCAATTAGTTACTTTCAGGTTTTTTCACTTAACTTTCTGTAATCATTAATCATCCATGGAGCTCATGGACTCCTTGGTTTGAAGTTATGCAATGGCATAAAAGGCCTGTTCCTACTTTGGGGAGAACCCACTTGCATACCTTTTGGTTTGGTTAAGTTAAGTTCTTTACCCTTAGACATTGTTACAATTAATTTCCTTTTATTTACCCCATCCATGTCATCCAAATTGTAAGCACCTTCATAACTATTTATAATGAATTCCTTTTTATTGTTGTGAATACCTTCTTTTCACTACTCCTTGTGTCAAGATCTTTCTGAATTATATGGATTTCTTCTCTTATTTAACCCATTGATTAGTCTTTCCACTAATAATATCAAGCAATCAATCTATTACAATCACAACTTGGCTAGATAAAATCACTAACGAGACAAGGTATCCAACCATTATTTATGTACTATATATACTAATCCTTGGTTTTGTTGTGATTGCAATGAGAAGCATGGACTGGAAGCAGGACTGTCATCACCAAGGAGGATGCAAACATATCACTCGTGGGAGATTGTTCATGAATACTGAATCTCTTCTACCTCTCCCTCATTCTTTTGTTGCCAAGAGGGGTTGGATGTTCTTTGGATCCATTGGTGTTCTTTCCTAATTTTCATCAACACCAATTTTGTACATAATTGTAATATTGTATACTTGGGTACTTCTGTATTTGTCTGTTTTTCTCTGTGTCACTTTGCATATTAGTCATATAAGTCCACACCCCCCTAATATATTTTGTAAAAAACTTGTTCCTCTTCTTCTGTACTTGAGGACGAGTTTTCATTCAGTCATGGGAGTATGATGAAGTGGTTACTGTAATTATTAGAGTGATTACTCCAATTATTAGAGCAGTTATTCTAATTATTAGAGTGATTATTCCTAGGTTACTCCCAAATCTATAAATACAGTGCCTAGATGCATAATTGGGAGCATGTTTTTAGTAGTTAGTAGCAAAACTCTTGCAATCTATCTATTTGAAAGTTAGAATATTTTTCAAGTGCTTGCAATAGGAGGTCTAAGTGTGAATGAATCTTTATTCAAGCATTGATGTACTTGAGCACACTATTGTGTTGGCAATAAAGATGAGCTCTTTGATTCATCCTTGTAGCACTTGGGATTTTTTTTCTTACGTATTTATTTTATTTTATGCACTTTACATTTGTGTTATTAGTGTAGCAATTCATTTTGATCGATTAAGCAAATCGATTAAATTACACAAGCACAACCCCTTCGAGCATACGTGTGCCACTTGGTAGCTCATAAACGATTAGTTTTTAATAGCCCAATAGTGTTTGCATGAAGTTTAGGATGTGTCCAAGAAGTGGAATGGTTACTTGTGTTAGGCTAGATTAGACCATAGTCTACTTAGTGATTAATTATTTTCACTTTCATTCTTATTTACTTTAATTGTTGATTATTTATTGGTGTCTATCTAGTTAATATTTCCTTTATTGTCATTTACACTTCCTATTGCTAACGTGGAATGAGTACAACTTAATCACAAACATTTAAGTGTAACTACTTGGTAACCCAATAGCGTATTAGTAGTGCTCAAGTAATGTGCACTTGGAATTTCCAGAAGTAGTACATGAGGTCCAAGATGCGTACAGATGATTAAAGATGAATGCTCATCGCACTTAGGCTAACTTAGATTTTACTTTATGTTTCCTATTAGCTTAATCAAGACTGTTTCCCATTGTTTATAGGAGTAGCCTAGTTGAGAATCACATCATACACCTCACTTTGGACTAAACCATATGTGATAAAGAAAATACTAGTCTAGGTGGGGGAAGATAGTGAACTGTGATCAATGTTTAACTATCTAGGTGCCATAACTAATCGATCTACGTAGTTCAACTGGATCGCACGTACATGCTCGTATTCATATGGTTGAGCATAGGAGTACCTTGCCGCTCATCACTTAGTATAGGATGAAGGTGAAGTTCAGCACATACTCATTAGGATGAGTATATATAATTCGATACTATTGAGGCTTTGTTGGCTTAACTCTATTAGCCTAGGGCAGAAAATCGCTCTTGTGAGAAGAAGACATTTTTAATTAGCAAATAAAAAATCACACTGTGCTTTGAGAATTTGTTATAGTAATTGTGAAATAAGATATGACTCTTAGGTTCATTCAAACAATTTAAATACTTTTCACTAGGTCCTAGATAGTGCACAAAATAACAAAAAGGTCCCCAACAACGATGCCAATGATGAGTGACGAGGTACCCCTATGCCCAACCATACGAATCACTAAAGCGTTATGCATGATCTGATCAAATTCTATGGACCTATAGTTATCTTGTACACTAGTTTCTCTAGGAAGTGAAATGACATTGAGTATGTTCGTTGTCTTTCCAACTACACTTGTGAGGTTCAAGGGTATGGTCTAAGCGTAATTGGGATATATGAATTTTTTTCATTTTATATTTTATGGATGTAATTGCCTACAATAAGAATAAAGAGTATAGTAATTTAAAATCTAATTCATTATTGTCCATCTAGCCTAACACAAATAACCATCCCACTTTCTTGAACACATATGGCACTGTTGGGTTACCGAATGTTAAGCGGTGTTGGGTTACGAAGTACTATATGAATGCTTGAAGTGTCGTGCTCATGTTCATTAATCCACTGGAAATAAATTTCTTAATTCAAATACATTAAGGTAAAGAAGAATAAAGCAAATTGCAATAAAGAAAATATTAATTTATCCTAAGTTCTGCAAGGATTGTCAAAAGAGTTCATTTTATTCTCGTCACACTACTATGCTTAGGTACATCAGTGCTCGAACAAAGAACCGTACACACACTTTAGACTCCTTCTATAGGCACTTAGAAAATATTTTGACTTTGAGGAAAAGAAATGGCAAGAGCTTCGCTACTTTGCTTGAAAACTAAAATTGAAAACTACTTTATGCCAAAAAACCGGAACCCATGCACTATATTTATAGGCTAGGATATATGCCCCCACATTAGACACCCGACATTGCAGGCAGGCGCCGATGTTGCATACTCGATGTTGCATACTCGATGTCGCGGCCAACAAAACACGTTTCATCAATATATTATTAAATAGTTTAGATATGAGTTTAATAAACCATGAAATTTTTTCTAAGCTAATTTATACCTTAATATATATATTAAATAATAAAAATAAAAATTTCAAACTTTAGAATTTAATACATTTATGGCTTTTAAATGGTCTCAAGTTACTTGCAAAGGGAATATTAAAGTTGAAGAGATGATTACAAGATCTAAGATGATTCCAAAACGGTACAAATAAACAAAGATCAAGCTCTTCATAGAAGCAAATGGTGAAAAAGGACTCCTAGAGCCTACCCATTTTATTAGGATAAAGCTAGAATAATAATGATTATGATAGGAGACTTCTAGAATTTATTTGCTGTTTTTAATAAGTTAGTTTCATTTAAACCAATCTAGTCATCAACATATAAAATGTCTTCACCACCAAAATTTGTGGAGTTAGCTATTTTAAGCTATTGCAAATTTAACTCCCTTGTGTGAGAAATTAAACCTATATCTTATCTATCAATCTCTTTCTAAGCAGTGAACGAAAGATTAATCAAAGTGTTTCATTTGAATCGAGTAGGTATCCGGGATTTCTGAAGCCAGCTTGGGTAGAAATGCAAAGTCAGTGTTATAATTGTTCCATGGTGGTGGGAGAATGCAGTATTTCAGAGTTGCTAAGCTGTTGTTAGTTAACTTAGTATTCATTAATGCCACCATTCATAGACTTAGACACTCCTTAATTGCTTGTGGCTGCTCCATACTACAACATGGGCTTGCAAATTCTATCTGTATTCAGATATGTTCAATCCGATATTAATATATATTAGACATTATGGTATGAGCTGAAGTCTCTGCAGGATTTTTGATCTTGGACAAGTTCAATTTCAAAAGATTCATTTGGAAGGAGATTGTGGGTTAATGTATTCGGGATTTCTAAAGCCAACTTGGGTAGAAATGCAATGTCAGCCTTATAATTATTCCATGGTGGTGGGCTTTATATAAATTTTTGTCACACAGCAACACCTCCCGCAAAAACTAGTTTTAAGAAACTATTGCCTAGGACACCTCTTTTATGGGTACAAAAACCCAGGAATAATCTCAGCTGGCAAGGGCAATGTGGTGTTTAATAGGTAAAATTTAACCATGATGATACTTTAAAGTATGTAATGAAGAAATTTTAAACAAGATCACTGTGTGGACAAACATCTTTTTTTAAAAAAAGGAAGTTAAACTGAATGGCTGTAACAATTTCTGAAAATAAAGTTTTAAAGTAATCCAAAGCTCATAACAAAGAGTCCTAATATCAATGAGATCTTGGTTAAAACATTGATCTTGGTTAAAACATTGACATGCAACAGAGATGCAAGAGAGATTAACATGCTCATTTACAAAAATAGTAAATTATGGTTTTAACAAGACTTAGCTCAAGATTGGGTTGACTGAACAAAAGCTGCTTGTACAAGCTTGTCTCTCAGTGCTTCTATGAAGCACACGTCTAACAAATCTGTACCTCCTGGATCATGAATTTTTTTGGAGCTCGCACCAGACTCCTTTCAGCGGTCCCTCCAATGCTGGATCAGCCACTAAAATGAGAGAATTCTTGGGAACCCTGCGCTTTTCTTTCTTCCCTTCCAAAAGAACCCCTTTTTCTTTGGCCTCTGAGGAATTTATTGGTTAAAACCGTCGTCGCTTCTGACGCTTCTCTTCTCTTCTCGCCAAACCTGCAATCACCAAAATAAACGCTAGCAATATCTTATCGCAAAAGGGATAAGGGAAAATAAAACGTACCAAAATGAGAGAATTCTTGGGAACCTTGCGCTTTTCTTTCTTTCCTTCCAAAAGAACCCCTTTTTCTTTGGCCTCTGAGGAATTTATTGGTTTTGACCGTCGTAGCTTCTGACTGACGCTTCCTCTTCACGCCAAACCTGCAATCACCAAAATAAATAAATGCTAGCAGTATCTTATCGCAAAAGGGGATAAGGGAAAATAAAACGTTTGGTCTGCTTTGGACGTTCATGATAAAGCAACATGTATAACCTTGCTTTAACCTATTTCCCGTGTGCACATATGCCATGCTCCAACCTTTTTGTTATGCACAATTTGTCCCGCTGCCAAGTGGATTAAAGCCCAAAGCCACCGGGGATACGTAGGTGGACAGGGCGGACCACGCCACCGGGGATGCCGAGATAGGGAGAATGCAGAGAACGCCGATCTGGTGACGACTCAGGGCACGGCCAGATCGTTAGCAGTGGTGGCCAGGGATGACTAAGGTCACGAAGAGCAGATCCAGCAAGGAAAGAGCGCCACTGCAGCAGGCCCAAGATTGCCTCCTTGCAGCCATGAACATAGGATCGCATGCTGCCGTTGTTTCCAGCCACTGTATTCCTTCGCTAGGCCTTAGGCGTTGAGAATGTTCACCTAGCTATCAGCTTGTTGCAGCATGCGACACATTGCAAGGTGAATAGGCTCACCAATATTTTCTTTGAATCAAGAACAGAACCATCTAAGGATCCTTCCTCAACGGGCGTATGAAGATTTCTCAGTCCAACCTTATCACTGAAGGTGGGGCAGCAAAGGTGCTTGATGCATAGAACTTGCCCACCACCTTTCTGCGACAAAGGGCACCATGAAACTCATTTTTGTTTTTGAGTTGATACTTCATGAAGGTGCTAAACTTTTGGATAATTCCTGTTGGAAACCTTCCAGAAAGGCGGCCAGTAGGAGCTTGACGGGCAGCAACTTCCAACACCAAATCCAGCCTAACATGCTAATTCAACCAAGCATGCCTACAAATAAGCCAAAGACTGCAGGTTGCCTGCACGTTCCTCTCAGGTCAGTGGGTTATACTAAGTTGCAGTAGAAACTTACCGGATTTAAACTTAGTACCGTTACAAAAATCGGCCCATTCATCGGAATCGTAGCAACACATAAACCTTGGATAATTGGCTCATTTCCATCATTGTCACCTGACACACTGGAGATGAAAAACTCTAAAGGAAATAATCGCTTAATAGAAAAGCATGGTGGCGGGGATGGTGCTGTTAGTAACAAACACGTTGCAGTTCACAGTTGCCAGCTTCCGCCCTCACCCTATTATTTTCTTTTATTTACACTACCATAGTCTGGAACGTGGGCGGAAGCTTGTTGGTTGCACTGCCCATTTGCACCTCCTCTTATCACCTCCTCTTATCAAGGCTGGAGCAAGCAATAGGTTCCACTATAAATTGGAATAAATCCTCTACTATAAATTGGAAAAAATACTCTGTTAGCAAAATTTACATGGGACTAAAACCAAAAGGGTGAAGCAAAATTGTACGTGGGCGGAAGCTTGTTGGTTGCACTGCCAGTTTGCACCGCCTCTTATCAAGGGTGGAGCAATATTGTGCACTCTCAGGTTCCACTATAAATTGGAATAAATCCTCTGTTACCAAAACTTACATGGAAACTTACATGGGACTAAAACCAAAAGGGCGAAGCAATATTGTAAACTTACATGGAACTAAAACCAAAAGGGCGAAGCAATATTGTACACTCAGCTTCCGCCCACGTTCCAGACTATTGCAGTGCATCATTTTCTATTTAACTTAGCAATATCAACGTTAGCGTATTTGTTGGTAGTTTGGTTGTACCAGTTAGTCTCTCAATATTTACCTATAAAATATATGGACGAATACCTACCCTTTGATTTGTCAAATATACAAACATTATTTAATATACAAATATACGAAATTATATTACGTAGATAAACATTGTAATTCTAGCATGAAATCTCAACTACGCCGCGTTGAGGAATTGAAAATCGAGTGAAACCTCCACCCTTGCCATTGCATTGGACACTGTAGCTTCACATTTTGCAGCTGCTTAAAGGGGCTGAAACACAACCAGATATTGAAAAGTTCCACCTGAAAATCGGATCATAACGTCGGCCAAGGAATCAAATGAACAATATTAGTGGCCTGCACCATTATTCTACAGAAAACTGCCGTCCTGAGCGTTGTTGTCGCCTACAGGTTTGCAATTATAACAGCATATCGTTATCCATTTGCACAGCAAAACTTACATGGGACTAAATCCAAAAGGAGTTTTTTTTTTTTTTTTTGAAAATTAACGTCATGACCAACGTTGACGGATAATAACGACGATACTAAAACAATAAATATCATAAAGGCTGCCTAAACAAAGAAATTAATTGAAAGCACCCTATGAATGAGGTAATTCTCTTTGAATATAGCAATGGTTTTAAAATAGCGGAACTATTTTTGACGGGTTAAACAAATTGGCCATGGCCCATGTCTAGCATGGGTAGTGTTGATATCAACACTAAGCTCCGAAACTTAAAATTGCATGTAACTGCAAGGATGACAAAACAATATAAATTATAAGAGGTACAAGAATATGCAAAATATAAAGGATCAAAGGATTATAAAATAATGACAAATTGAAATTTACAAAGTTCAGGCACTATGTGCTTGGCTATAAAGTATTTGTGCACATGGACTTGGCTATAAAGTATTTGTGCACATGGACCACAATGTAATCGGCTTCCTCATGAACAAGGCAATGGTAAGCTCTCGTATTATATGGTGGCTCGTTATCTTGCAGGAATTCGATCTCACAATGGTAGATCAAAATGGGACAAGAAATGCATCATTGACCACTTCTCTCGCTTAAGATGGGATAATAAAGAGAATGAGAGCCTACTCTCTGATCAATTTCCAGACGAACTCCTCTTTACAAAAGCATTATATGACCAAACACCTACAGAAACAACCTAGTATAATGGCATCCATAGCTATTTTCTCACTTAGGAGATTCCACAAGATCTTAACTTTAGAAAGAAGCAACAATTTCTTCATTGGGCCAAATACTTCATTGAAATCAACGGACACCTTTACAAAGTGTGCATTGATGGCCAAATTCGTTGGTGTGTCCTTGATGAAGATCAACTACACATTCCCTAGGATGTTCACCAAGGATTGCTTCGATACTAGTTAATTATTTAAATTGAATTAGTTAATCCAATTACTTTATTTATTTTAAAAAACACCAAAACCATAAAATACAAAATGATAAAAATTAGATGCCTCAATTACACTTGACCATACTAGTGTACGTCACAAGTGTAATTGGGAAGGCATCCAACAACCTTAAGGCATGATTCACTTTCTAGAAAACTAGTACACTAGAAACTATAAAGTCTACAGAATTTGACTAGATCACGTGTGAACTCTTTGTGATTTGTATGGTTCAGCATAGGGGTACCTCACCACTCATCATTGGTGCTGTTGTTAGGGACTTTGTTTGTTGAAGCATGCACTATCTAGGAGTGGTGAATATTATTAATATCATTGGACACACTTAAGGTCAACAACACTCTCACATGACATATAACTACTAAGCACATTGAGGTTTTATTTTATCTTGCAAAATGTCTTCTTCTTCTTATAGACGTGAAGATGTTAAACCACTAGTCCCACAAGAGTGCAAAGTGGTATATACTCATCTAGATGAGTATGTACCAAACTTCACCTTCATCTTGCATTAGGATGAATAGTTGTAATGGCGTAAGATGAAGCGAAATATTGTATTTCCTCCCAATCAATCTATGCCTGGGATGCTCTTTCAAATCCTTAAAAAGTTAGGCATCTTTGATCTTCACGAGGAATACATTGTAGATAATCCTGACACTCGAGATTACCATCCCACTGAAACACAACACAAGCAAGATTGACACAAGGGTAAGCACCATGATCTTGAAAAGGGAAAACATTTCACTAATCCCTCATTCCTACTAAGCCAAGATGATAATATGGATCCTCCCCCTAAGGGCTCGATATATAAAAAATCACCGCCCTTTCTTATTGGTGATGAGGGTGTGACCCTAAACCTGTGATCCACTATTTATAAACTAGATTCAGGAAAGAGTGACAGTTAAGGTAGGGACTTAGGCAAGCATCACAATGGCAAGGGATATAAGGATGGGGATCATAATGAGCAAAAAAGTGATGGTAGACACCATAGTGATGGTGGTGGTCCACCTTCTCCTCCATCCTCTTCATCTAATTTTGAACATTCCTCTTCATTTGCTAGTTCTCATAGAAGCCACCATCGAAATAATCATGATGAAGGTAATCGATTTTACAACAATGACTATGAAGGCCACCAAGATTGAAGGGGTGACCAAAACCATCATCAACATCATTGATGCAGTGATGATGATGAACCTTTGTCAATGACTTGAAGCATGCTCAACATTGCAGAGGTAGTAAATATGCCAACTAGGCATGTGAAAGATAATAGGATCTTGTGCTTAGACATGAATAATATTTCAAGATTTGAGGGGGGATACAACTTTGATCCACAAACATACCTACAAGCCTTCCATGATGCCTATGCCTTACAGAACATAGAAAATGAGTGGCAAAAACTCAAGCCGTAACAACAAATTGCCATGAGGGCTGTACATTCACATCTGGCTTTCTAGCCATGTGGTTTGGACAATCAATCCAGGAAATGACCTTTTTTTTTACCCAATAGTCCTCCTAAACCCTCACAACCTAGTACATCTGATCATCTTACATCTCCAGTACCCTCATCCTTTGCATCAAACACCTTCAAGTGCCGTTCAAACCAAACGTTGCCTTGGATCCACACTATGATGCAAACTGATGCTATTTTTTATTAGATCAAGGCTGGCAATCTTTCCATGAAAAGATATGACCTTAGAAGTCCATTAATTTACCTATAAATTGCTAGACATGAGCCATGCAAGGTTTGTCTTTACTCTGGTTCCAATGTCAATCTCCCATGACATGTACAAAGCCTGGAACCTACCACCTCTTAAGAGGAGCAACATTTGGTTGGAATTGGTAGACCAGTCAATTACTATCCCTTTGAGGTTAGTAGAGGACATTGTAACCATAGTTTGTGGGTGGCATTATCTTGCCAATTTTTTGATGATCAAGGTTAAGAATTGCAAAGGTGACTTCCCCATCATTATGGGAAGAGCTTAGCTAAGCATAGTCGATGCACGAATGGGCATAAGGAACCTCTCCTTGGAAATCTCCAAGGAGAATGAATTTGAAAAGCTAGAGAAGAAGCATATTCCATGCATCACATACAATAATAACTGGTGTAATTGCATGTAGAATATTTGGTTCATCAAAAGTAAATATATTAAAGAATGTAATTAGTATGCACGAGAAATCGATATTCAAAGGTGTTTATACATAGCAACCACAAAATAGTAGGGCACCCAGTGGTTGATAGCTGACTTAGAAAGTAGCACATTATGCATAGAACCAACTAAGAACCTAACACATACTTCTATTGAAGACATGAATAAACTTTAACAAGTTCATCCCCAACTCTCTGATGAAGATTGTGATACATGTTGGGGAGAGTTGAAAATCCCTAATAACTTCAAGCAGAAGCCCCTAGAGTTGAAAAAGCTACCAACCAACATAGAGTATGCATTCTTAAACAATGGTAAGCTAGTCATTATCAGTGCCAAACTTGCTCTTACATACAAAGAAAAGCTATTAAAAATGGTTAACAAATGGACAACAACCTTTACTTGGTCATATGTCAAGATAACTAGAATCAATCCAGGGATATGCCAGCATCACATTTACATCAACTCGACCATGAAGCTAAGAAGGTAGTTGTAGAGAAGGTTTAATCCCAAATTGAAGTAGATCTTTAAGGAGGAAATAGAACAACTCCTCAAGGTAAGGTTCATCTATCCCATTGTAGATAGTGAGTGGGTTAGCCCACTCGTAATTGTGCCAAAGAAAGGTGGCAAGTGGTGTGTCTACATCAACTTCAAGCTATTAAACATGGTAACATTTAAATATCATTTTCCATTATCATTTGTAGATAAAGTGTTAGATACCATCTCCAAGCATTGTTATTATAGCTTTTTGGATGGTTATAATGGCTATAACCAAATCCAAATTTCATTAGAAGATCATGCCAAGACAACATTCACAAGTCCCTAGGGGAATTTTGCATATTGTAAGATGTCATTTAGTCTATGCAATTCCCTTGCAACATTTCAATGCCTAGTCCTTAGCATCTTTTAGTAGCAAATCAGTAGTGGTGTGGAAGTCTTCATGGATGACTTCTCCACCTATGGAGTTACGTTTGAGTAAGCCTTGGACCACCTTGAGCAAGTACTAAAATAATTTTTGGAAACAAATATATAGCTCAACTAGAAAAAGAGCCATCTCATGGTCCATGAAGGCATTATACTGGAGCATAGAATCACTCAAGAAGGGATTGAGGTAGACCTAGAAAAGATAAGGATCATCCAAGGAATTACACACTATTTAGAGACAATTAAATATGTTCAGTTATTTCTTGGACACACTTGCTACTATTGATGATTCATAGAACATTTTTCTAAGATTGCAAAACCATTGGTAGAGCTTACAAAGAATGATGCACTTTCATCTAGACCAAGAAATGTCAACATGCATTCCAACAGTTAAAGGAGAAACTCATAGAAACACCAATTCTATGGGCACTGGACTGGTCCAGACCATTCCACATTATCACAGATGCATCTAACTATGCCTTGGGAGTAGTGCTCATGTAGTTGGATGATAAGAAATGTCTGTACTACATCCATTGTGCGAGTTGAAATGTTGTGGAAGAATAATTAAATTACACCACCATGGAGAAAGAACTAATGGTAGTGGTGTACACTCTTGAAAATTTTAGGCATTATATGCTTGGTTACAAAGTATTTGTGCACATGGACCATAGTGCAATTTGCTTCCTCATGAACAAGCCAATGGTGAGCCCTTGTATTATATGGTGGCTTGTGATCTTGTAGGAATTTGATATCATAGTGGTAGATCGAAAAGGGATCGAAAATGTGGTCTTTGACCACCTCTCTCACTTAAGATGTGATAATAAAGAGGAGGAGAGCCCACTATTTGATCAATTTCTAGATGAAATCCTCTTTATAGGAGCACGAAATGATCAAAAACTTGTAGAAATAATCTTGGTTAATGGCATTCTTACCTATCTTCTCACTCAAGAGATGCCACAAGATATCGACTTTAGAAAGAAGCAATAATTTCTTCATGAGGGAAAATACTTTATGGAAATCAATGGACACCTTTACAAGGTGTGCATCGATGGCCTAATTTGTTGGTGTATCCCTGATGAAGACTAACTGCATGTTCTCCAGGATGCTTATGAAGGACCTTGTGGAGGCCAGTATGCAGGGAAACACATGGCCATAAAAATATTGATGGCAGGATACTATTCGCCTACAATTTTCAAGGATGCCCATCAATTTATCCAATCTTGTGAATGTTGTCAATGAGATGGTGGGATGGCCACTTGAATGGAAGGTCCTCAATAGTGGATTCAACCACTAGATATTTTTAACATATGGGGCATTGAATTCATGGATCCCATCACACCCATGTCCAATGAAAAGGCATATATCATTGTAGCAGTTGACTACTACACAAAATGGATAGAAGTAGCAACCATTATTGATTGTACATCATCCATTTCTGCCAGCTCTATACAACAAAATGTTGTAAATAGGTTTGGAATGTTGTGTGCACTAATTTCTGACAACGAAACTCATTTCAAAAGTGCTAATTTTAGAAAATTGATGTAACACTTTGGGGTTGAACATAAATTAACAACACCCTACCACCCCCAAGGCAATGGTCAAGTAGAGGTAACTAATAGGGAGATCACAGAAATCCTAACAAGGACCATTATCAAATATAGGAAAGATTGGAGTACAAAACTCAATGATGCTCTCTGGGCTTACTGCTCAACATGGAAACTTCCTATTGGCTATTCTCCCTATGAGCTAGTGTACAAAAAACTTTCAATGCTCCTAATTTCATTTGAGCTTTGTACACTTTCAACAGCCTATGATTTGAATCTTGATTGAAGTCTAAAAAGGAAAGATTACACTTTTCCTTACAAAAGGAAAGATTGATCAACTTCAATGTGCTATAACAAAAAAGTAGAAAACAAAAAAGTAGAAAAAATGAGAAGCCATAAGGATTATTAGCACATTTGGCCATCTCCCCCATGACTAAGCTGGAAGGAGGAGATTCAAAAAAATGGAACATGGTTGTCCATCTATTGAGGTTGTAGTTGCACTAATCTATCTTGGTTCTAAGGAAGGTTTCACTTATTGGATGTTGATCAACTGCTTTTTATTTTGGCTTTCAGGCTTGTAGATTAACATGGCCCTAGAGAGAAAGGTTTGATTAACTATATAAGGTCAAAAGGAAAGATTGATCAACTTCAATCAAGATTAGACTTTCTTATATATTTTATTTTGTTTTGTTTAAGTCTGAATTTTCATTATTTTTGCTAATAAAAGTGCTTTATTGCCATAGGACATAATGCCATTGTTATTATTTACTAATGATGGTTTCTGCTTGATGTTGTGATTGTCGATGTCTAGTTTCTATTTTTGAATTGTAATGTCTAATGAATATGACATGGTTTATTTTTCATGGGATAGGTAGTGAGTCCACATCATCCACCCATCCAATAAACTCTATGATTTTCCTTATTTTGGAAGTTTGAGGTCTGATGAGTGGCAAGGTACACCTACACTCAACCATACGAATACGAGAATTTCATGCACGATTCGGTCACACTCTGCAGAAGGACTAGTTATGGCATGTAGACAGTTATTCTTAGGTCACAGTTCACTATCTTCCCACCTAGACTAGTATTAACTTGTCACGTATGTTTTAGTCCAGAGTGAGGTATATGATGTGTTCCTATACCAATGCTACTCTTGGATATAATGGGAAATAATATTAACTAAGCTAAGAGAGAGAGAGAGGGGGAGAGAGAATCTAACTAGCCTAAGTGCGATGAGAATTTGTTCCTTAATCATCCATATACATCTTGGACCTCGTGCACAACTACCACTGGGATTACCAAGCGTAGATCCTAGGTACACTACTAGGTTACCAAGTAGTCACACTTAAATGCTCGTGATCAAGTCATACTCATTCTGTGTTTAATAGGAGTTTAGGGTAAAGAGATTAACTACAAAAGTAATAAATAACAATAAAAATTAAATAATTAAACTAAGTGAATGCTGCAATGATGAAGTAATCTCGATCTTTATTTTCGGTCATGTGCGTGTCCAAGTATGTCATACTCAAATAAGGATGTCGTACAATTACAATCACCACACTACAGGCATGCATTGGGAGGAAAGGGTTGAGAGGAATCTAAACTTAAAAACTTACAATAAAATCTAAGAACTAATTCCCAAAACCAAGTGTGTTGCCTTTTATTTATAGGCTCACACCGTAACCGCGTATCACCTATGCGATATTGCATGCAGGCCGTAATATTGCATACACGATATCATGACTGCGATATTGCGACTATGATATCGTGATCCTGATAACTGGGCTTGAAACACCATGTATCTTGTATCAGGGATCTGATAATAGGGCTACGATAACTGGGCTTGGCAGACCATAACTCATCATACCCCCACGACTGAATAACAACTCGTCCTTGAGTCAAAGAAAGTGAGGAACAAGTTCAGTTGATTACACAGTGGATAGGTATGGAATTATTGACTAACTAGGAATTTATGCATGTCGTAGTGGAGGATTAAAAAAAATTTGGACACAGACACAAAAGAAAAAACTTGTTGAACTCATGGTGTTCCCAATAGTAATGGTTCCTCCATGGGTGTCTTTCCTTTGTTTGGTGCTCCAGGCTTCTGAGATTGATATTGTTGAAGAAGTGCCTAAAGTTTCTCCTCTTTTATCCATAGATTATGATCCATCCATGCTAATGTTCCAATGTTTGATGAAGTCAGCACTTTCCATGGACATGATAGCTGTGGGAACACTTGATTGGCCTTGACATGTCATGCCGCAAACAACCATCATTCCTCTTCATAGGCTTGGGTCCTAACCTCTCCACCTTTTACTTAGATAGATTATGTAGTAATAGGAGTTCCATGATGTATGTTGAGTGATTATGCCTCTTTCTCTGTATGTTCTACATGAAGTCCTAGGCCTCAGCCTCCCCCTGGTCGTTCGGTTGCACCTTGAGAAGTCCTCCTTGTTGTCTTCTTTTAGGGGCCATCTATAATCACACAAAGATCAATTGTTAGTAAGGTTATTGAAAAAATTTCAATGATTTCATACCTTACTCATTTCCTTTAATAAATTTTGATTATTTTGCTTAGTGTGATTTTAGAGTTAGAAATGTTTTTCAAGGAAGTTTCCCTAAATGTTTAATGTTAGACCTGGTTTGTTTAGGTGACACATAAAAGGACCTAGTTTTGAGGAACGTTTGATAAAATGATGGCAAAGGAAAGAAAAGATTTGACAATGAAGTACTCAGAGGGTATAAGATGATGTGGTGGTATGCAAGTACAAATTGCAAAAGTCATTCAAGTGGGTCCTCTCCAAAGTAGGTTCCAACCTATAATGCCCTTGCGTAACCACACCTTAAAATGTCTATAGGCACTAGAAGGGTTAAATGTAATCCATAATAGTTTCACAAAACACACACATGTAAGTATCACCGAAATGAGGTAAGAATTCTACGCTACACAAGACACAAGTTATAATTACATGAACAACGAGATGAGATGGACTATAGAAGGGGTTGTAGAGATTGGGACATGAGGTGATTGACCTAGGGCATAGTGAATCCTACATGTAATTCATGATTAATGTGTCATTAACCCATCATTCCAAGATCAGGACCAAGTCCATTCCTATGATCAGTAACATCGCATTGTTTCATCCCATGATAAGAAACTATGAGAGTACCAGAACAACAACGCATATGATCACTTGGCATTTTGTTCAAGGGAGGAGTGATATTTGCTTTGTGGCACTCCTTTGTTTTTTTTTTATGTTTTGTTTTGTTTTTTTTTATTGTTGAATCTAGAGAAGCCACCAACCTTCAAGCATGGATGCATGTCTTTCCAATGGGACCCCCTAGAACAACATTTGATTTTTAAGTGTCTTGATGAAGTGACATGAGATGTTGGATTCGAAGAGAAGGGTGCACCACAGTGTTGGACTTGTGTTGAGTTAAAGAATGCAGTGGCCTTGGATTTGTGTTGTTCCTTTCTATGGTCATGTCTAAAGAAGGGATGCCTTTGATATTGAGGAGGTCTCTCACTGTTTTTGGCAATAGTAGCATAAGTAATGTTCGTGGGTTGTTGCTGTGGTGCAGACACTTTAGGAATAGTTGGTGGCAATGTAGAAGGAGGGAAAAGATAAGAATGTTAAAATTTAGGAGAAGTGTAAGGTACACAAGGCAGTGGTTGTGTTGAGGACATGGGCTGATAGTACTGAGGAGAATAATAATGCAGCAAGATAGAGTATGTTGGCCCAGTTGAGGAAACAGGATGTTCAACTAGATAAGCATCTGGATTTTGATGATACGAAGGGTATGTCCAATTTAGGGATGGCTTCCCCCATGATTGGGATTGTTGCCACTGTGATTGAACACAGTATCTCTGTATGAACTCTAGGTGTAACGTGTTTTCCCAATGCTCATATAAATGTAACAAGATTGGGAATTTGCCTTTGGGGTGATCATATAGGCAGATGTTGCATTCATACGTATGATTGGCAGTTGAGCTCTTATTTTCCTCATCCTTTCTTTCCGAATGTCTAAAGATATTTTTTCCTACTTCTCGGGTTGTTAAAAATTTATCTCCAATAATATTGATATATTCTCCACACTTTTTATGTACCCATTCTAACATCTTATTGATCTTTTCCTCAATTTCCTCTAATGATTATTGTACTGGAAAAGATGGTTCTTCCTCCTTGAGATAGATTGATTTCTCCTTTTTGTGATTATGGACCTCTATTAAGTTGAGACTTTGCTCTCATTGATGTTTTTCAACACTCTCCAATCTAGCCATTTCTCCTTCTTCTTTTGCTACCTGCTTAATAAGCTCTTGGAATTGATGGGTTCATAGTTTGTATAGTTTACCTCGGGCATACATCTCTAGGGTCTCTCTTGCTTCATCACAAATCCCATCAATGATATGGTACATTATCCTTTCCTCAGAGAACTCATGGCCTAGATAGTTGTTTAATAATGCATAATATCTTTCGAAGGCCATGTCCAAGAGTTCATGTTGTGCTTGTTTCCACTTTTAGATTTGTTTCCTCAAGGCCGACACTCTTGCGTAGGTTTGATATCTTTTCTTAAAGAGTTCTACTATTGTTGTCCAACGTCATATTGAATTTTGTTTGAATGATATATACCATACTTTTGCTTGGCCAACTAGTGTCATAGGAAAGAGCTTGAGTTTTTGTCAACCATTATCAATGTTGTTCCATGCACATGCATCGTAGAAGGCT
>MNCI01006929.1:824725-863057 GCA_015680685.1 Gnetum montanum | reverse complement strand
TTGGTTCTCCAATGAACTGCCTCACTAGATGTGACATTATCGTAGTCTTGTAGGAGAGGCATGGTTGTGAAATTTTGTGAATTTATATGTGACTTTTTATAATTATTTCTTCTTAAAAGATATATCATTAATTCCTATACAACGACCTTGTATGATATAACTAATCTAGATAACTAGCACCGTCCTTGGCAACGACGCCAATGATGAGTGGCGAGGTACCCCTACACTCAACCATACCAATACGAGTGTTTCATGCACGATCCATTCGAACTTCGCAAACAGACTAGTTATGGCATCTAGACAATTATTCTTAGGTCGTAGTTCACTATCTTCCCACATGGACTAATATTAACTTGTTATCTATGGTTTAGTATAGAGTGAGGTGTATGATGTGTTCCTATACTAACGCTACTCCTGGATATAATGGAAAATAATATTAACTAAGCTAAGAGAGAGAGAGAGGGTGAGAGAGAATCTAACTAGCCTAAGTGCGATGAGCATCCATTCCTTAATCATCCGTACACATCTTGGACCTCATGCATGACTACCACTGGGATTACCAAGCGTAGATCATAGGTACGCTATTGGGTTACCAAGTAGTCGCACTTAAATGATCATGATCAAGTCGTACTCATTCTGTGTTTAATAGGGGTTTAGGGTAAAGAGATGTTAACTACGAAAGAAATAAATAATAATAAAAATTAAATAATTAAACTAAGTGAATTCTACAATGATCAAGTAATCTCGATCTTTATTGCCGGTCATGTGCATGTCCAAGTACGTCACACTCGAATAAGGATGCCGTACAATTACAATCACCACATTCCAGGAATGCATTGGGAGGAAAGGGTTGAGAGGAATCTAAACTTAAAAACTTACAATAAAATCTAAGAACTAATGCCCAAAACCAAGTGTGTTGCCTTTTATTTATAGGCTCACACCGGAACTGCGATATCGTGTATGTGATGTCGTGGCCCAGATAACTGGGCCTAATAGATCATGTATCTTGTATCAGGGCTCTGATAACTAGGCTCCAATAACTGGGCCTGATAGTCCATGAATCATCAAGGTCCCTTCCATTAAAGAAACTTTTAATCAATTGGTGACCTTGGTGGTTCCAGAATTGGGAAAGATTCAAAGGTTTGTAGAGGGTGTGACTTCAAGGGGACTCCTTGTACTCTTCTTCTTACTTGAGTGCTTAGATGTTTTTCATGACCTTTTTACCATTCCATTCTAACACTAATAGGAAGTCAAATAAAGTGTTTGAATGGTGTGGTTCCCATAAAAAAAAAGAGAAAAAAATAAAAGAAAAAACAAAAAAACATAATAAGAACTCAAAGAACACCCCTTAGATAAATAAACGGGCTACAAGCACTGGTTAAGGAACTAGAAAGACATGCACCCATGCCTAAAGGTCCCCTCTAACTAAGGCCCTCTCTCTCTCACTTCCTACTTCTCTTTTCTTTTCTTTATGGAATAGTGGTTGTTTTGTGGAAGTACTCTCATGTCTTGAGGAGGTGGATCAGGATTAGAGTGGCAATGCAAAGTCACTGAAAGTGGCTGGTTTTGATTTGGACTAAGGATGGATCTTGTTGGATCATTTTAAACACAAACTCCACAAGGGACTTCTTACAACCTTAATTCAAGATTCCATTTCACCTTTTTAGTCATCCATCTCTATTGCCAATAACTCACCTCACTGCTGGGTTCTATTTTATGCTCAATGTCTTAGTTTGATGTGTTGGAATTTTTGAATGGATTCTTTTCAATCGTTGGTCCTTAAATTTTCATGATCATTAATCAACTATGGGGCCTATGGACTCCTTAGTTGGGATTATGAAAGGGTAATAAGGGCATGTGCCTGCTATGAGGAGGACCCACATGCATATCTCTTGGTTTGGTTAGTTAAGTCCCCTACCTTAGACATTGCTATAATCCTATCTTTCACCTATTCCATTGTGTAATCCACTCTATGCTCTTTGAACTTAAATTTGTCATCATCTTTTACAATTTTTCTTAATTTTCTCAAATTTTTTGGGATCTCAACATCCTCTTCTCATATTTTCATCATGTTCGTGGCTGTTTAGGATTCTATTTGATCCTAATTTCATTCAAAATCTCTTTGTAATTTTCAAGTTTTAACCAATTCAACGAAAGTCAATAGTCGTCAATAGCTACATCGACGAGGCCTCGTCAACATAGCTAATCTTGTTGATGAGTCCCTATCGATGCAACACAAAAAGACTATAAATACCACTAACCATTTTGCATTTTTCACATTTAGTCCATAATGCCCAAGGAGTTTTTGCAATTTTTTATAGCCCAAAACCTTCCCAAGCCTCTAACTCACACACTGTTTATTCAAATCATCTTGTTCTTTGATCTTGCAGTTACTAGAGGTAAGCTCTTAGTTGTGGGGGTAGCAAAACCCAAGGTTTTGATAAAAAAAATTTCAAACTTTTTCTAACTCCCCTAAAGGGTTAAGATATGAAATGTTATTAAATCATCAATTTTTGAAGAATTTAACCCTTTTAACAACTTTGGTAAACCAATGATTAAATTAATGATTAAATATCTAATTTGTTGTTACCAAGACTGAAGAGACTACATGAGGAAGGAATATTGCAGCCACAGGAGAAGCAACCTAGAGGAGGAAGAGGCCAACAAGAACATGGCCAAGAACAAGTTGAGGAAACCCATGTAACAGGACCTCTCAGAGACAAGGTTGAGGTGGAATCTATCCAATAGATTCCCGAAGAAGAAGCTACATTGGAACACTCATAGTAAGGCAAGGTGCTAGGACTTGTACCCAAACTAGAGGTCACACTCACATAGGCCTGCCTTAACATAATCAGGAACCATGAAATTCAATGGTCAGTTCTTCAAGAACTAAATTTTTGGATGTTCCTTGAATGAGCTCTAGAGGATGTCAAAGCTCAATTGCAAGCCTTTTCCATGTGGCCAGTCATCACCTCCAGTGGGGAGTGGTACATTGGAGAAATGTATCTTTTCTATAATAATAGGAGAGTAGGAGCTATTGTGAAAATTAAGGATATCCAAGTATCGTATTTAGTAGAAGCCATTGCATGGGTCCTTGGGTTTCTTGATGCAAGAACACAACTAGCAGAGTTGTACACACAAGGTAATCTTGTAGCAAAGAAAGAGTCGACTCAGCGGTGTTATGGGGTTGACCGTAAGGAGTTTGGCATGCTTACATTGGTGAAGTGAGTTTATTTTAAGATAGTAGCCTACCACTCAATCCAATGGTAAGGTCCAATAAGGTGAAAACCTTCTCCACTCGAGCTTGCACCACTCTAAGCAAGAAAATTCTAGCAAATCTTCCACAACTAATCTATGTAGAGAAAGAGAAGCCCTTCAAGGATAATAACCAATGTAAAAGGGTAGGGATAGTCCACTATGTAAATGATACACTCAAACATGTTCTTGATGCTTCATGGGTTGAAATGATGAAAGATAAAATGTTGGACATGACCACAAAAGAGGAGCAACAATGACCGCCTCCACCACATACTCATGAGCAAACACTGAAGGTCCTTAGTGTGGTTGAATGCATGTGGAAAATTTGAGAGTAGCTCTTACAATAACGAGAGTAGCAGGTAGGAACTAGTGATGGAGACCCATCTATGTACAGACCATCCATGAGTCACCTCAGAGAAGTGGCTTGTACAATAAGCCATATGGAGGGAGGTGGATCAAAGCTATCTATCCAATGAATACAATTGTGTGAAAGGTTAAATCCAAGTGCTTGAGAGGTGACAGTGTCTCTATCTTAGCATCATCTATTCCTAGAAATCTCTGGGAATGCTGCTTTCTTTTTAGTGTGCTTGGAGGAGGATGAAGAGACAACCATATTGGTAATGTAGCACTAGGGGTAATAGACAACTACAAAGATCATTGTTGATCAAATTACTGAGTCCTTAAATGCACCTGCAACACCTAAATCAGATGTTTCTACACTAAGAGATGTGTAGATGTCTATAGGAATAGTCAATGATAGATTAAATGTAGCCCAACATGAAGAACTACTAGACTGACTAGTGGGAATCGAGCAATCAATTTCAGATATCTTTGATTTTTTAGACACCATAATTGCAACCTAGTCAAATTTGCTAGAGGCAAAGGGCAAGTGCCTCATTTTAGAGGGGCAACTTGAAATAGCTCAAGAACATAATCAACACTTGGCTATAGAAGTTATTGAATAGTGTGCTTGAATTTCTAACCTTGCTCTTATTAACCCTACATTGATACAAGATGAAGCTTTTCAATAGCTTCAAGAACAACTTAAGTGGGTTGAGGAAGAAATGGTAATGGTGGTCTTTAATTAGTCTTTGGTAGAAGCTGAAACCCATGTAGTACAAAAGGACTTGATTTAGATGAGCTAAGAAAATGAGTCCTTGATCATAAAAAAACATTTCTTGCAAAACGTTGATGCACAAAAACAATAGATAGAATAATTTATCCATCAACAATAGGAGTATCTCACTAGGGAAAACATCAAATTAATGAGATTGGTAGTGGAGAATCATAATCTCTCCATAGAGGAGGTCTACATCTTGCACTAGAAATCAACCATTGATTTTGCCTCCTAGAGAAACAAGGCTCTAAAATTTGAAAAAGTTAAAAATAATTACACAGACAAGGTTGGCCTACAAAAGGAGGTGAATGAAAAGAATATCCATCTAGCAAAGGCAAATTTTAATGAGATTCTCAAACAACTCCAGTAAGGTAGAGCAATGTAGCAACCCATTGTTGATGGGATTCATGCCTACAACAAGGTAGAAATCTACGTGAAGAAGTTGTAGATTGAAGAGATGACTGAATACATGGAGTTGTCCAATCTCTGCTATGCAAACCTAGTAATGCTGACTACTGGAAACTCCCAATCTAAGCTTAAGAAGAAAGTGGCTAATTTGTACATGTTGTATGTGGTTGAGTTCAAGATTCATAAAGACATCAAGCAAAAGCTTGCAATGGAAAATGTTGAACTCAAGGTTCTTAAGGTGAAATTCATTGACCAAAGATTAGTCATAGAGAACTTGGCCAAAAGAATGAATGACTACAAGGCATTGCAAGATACACTTCAAGTGTTCAACATCAAGCATAAGTAATTTGTGGCCTGGTTTATCAATGTTAAGGAGCTTTTTCCTATTTTGCCTTGTCCTTGGAATGTTCCAACCCTGGCCCACATTGGTGAAGCTGCATGGATCATGAATGATCCCAGGAGCAAAGAAGAGAAAATGAAGGCATTGCTAGATGCTTTTCGCCTTCCACCTAAAGTTGCAGTAGCAATAGGAAAACCTCAACTACCTCAACCACCACATGTGTCTGAAGCTAGTGAAGGTCCTTTAGAACCTCAAGAGCCACCATTGCTTGGGACTGTTTAACCTACTCCACCAACTTCACACCATCAAAGAATGTGCTATCCAATTTTGAAGAATCATGTCATGGTGTTCAATTTTGTGTTTGAACACTATAATTTTTGTAATGTGTTGGTCCGTACACTAGGCACTTAATACTATTATTTCTATGTTGTTTTTTTTTGTTTTCTTATGTTGAAAACTAGTCAACAATTCCATACCTTCCCAATTTTGTAAAGAACTCGATGACAAGCTTTCATTCAATTATGGGGGTATGATGAATCTTTGTTTTTCATGTCAACTGGGCACTGTCGATGCATTCTATTACGTTGATGAGGCCCCATCAACTAGGTGCTATTGACGAGGCCTTGTTAACATAGTCTATTGTGTTGATGCAGCCCTGTCAATGCAGGGGTCTATTCCAGTCTATAAATACAAGCTCACCAGCCACATTTATAGCATCAATTCTTCATAGTATTAGTAGAGCTCTTGTAGTTTTTCCATTTAAAAGTTAAAATATTTTTTCCAAGTGCCCACAATAAGAGTCATTGAGTGTATAGATCTTTATTCAAGCATTGTTGTATTTGAGGATGACAGTGTGTACGAAAATAAAGATGAACTTTCTAATAAACCTTGCAGCATTCTAGATTGCTTAATTGTTTCATTTATACATTTAATGTTTTCAATTATTTATTTATTAAATTTTTTCTAGTAATTAAGATAATGAAGTAATTAAGCAAGATAAGTTAGAAAGATTAAACACATAAGTACGATAGCTTCAAGCATAACATATATTCACTTGGTAATCCTAGCAGCATTATTGCTTGATACACCCAGTAGTGTAGCGCTTGGTAACCTGATAATGGATATGTGGGTTCAATATGTGTGAGGAAAGTGGAATTGAATGCTTATGTTAGGATTACTTCGATACTAGTTAATTAGTTAATCCAATTACTTTATCTCTCTTTAAAAACACCAAAACCATAAAATACAAAATGATAAAAATTAGATGCCTTAATTACACTAAACCATACCAGTGTACATCATAAGTGTAATTGGGAAAACAATGAATGATCTTAAGTCAGATTCACTTCCTAGAAGACTAGTGCACTAGAAACTATAAAGTCCATAGAATTCGATTAGATTGCATGTCAATGCTTTGTGATTCGTACGGTTAGGAGTAGGGGTACCTCACCAATCATCAATCCTCAAATGAAGAGTGTAAAAATAATGAGGAAAATTGGTATAATCCTTAATCAATAAAAAGGTTAACTACTTCTAGGCCTCCTAATGTTATTTCTAATCCATCCACTAAAAGAAAGGTTTTTGAATCAAGTAGAACAGAAAAGGATAAAAGTAAGGAAGATCAAGTAGTGAAATCTACTCAAAATTAGTCTTTTAATAAATGAATGAAGAAACTAGGATTTTATGGAGATGGAGAATATGATTTGATTAAGGATCTTAAACATGTAAAGGCCAATATAAGCATATATCAATTATTATAGATAGGAGATTAGCAAACAAAAGCTTTGAAATTTATTAAAGCTAAAAATAGAGTTAAAGATTCAGAGTTAATCTATGCATCTAACATTGATAAGAAAACAAAAAATAGCTATGATTATACTCCTAATAAAGAAGCTCTTCCTTTTCTTTTGACAATGAAGTTAAAGGATAAATATCTTCACAACTGTTTGGTTGATTTTGGAGCTACCTCTACTATTATGTCAATGTCTATATGAAAAAACTTGGTTTGACTCTTGAGTAATCCAATAAAAAGATCATTCAAGTGGAAAAAGGTAGAGTGAAGATTGTGGATCAGTTATCCAATGTTTTATTAGAAATTTCTTTTATACCTTGTATCAAAAGTAGAGTACCTATTCAAGTAGTAGATATCCTAGATTCACATAGTCTTTTGTTGAGTATAAGTTGGAGTTAGAATTTCTCTGGTTAAATATCAATAGATTATATACATATGTGGCTACCTTGGAAAAGGAAACAAAATCAAATATATATATATATATATATATACATAGTGAACCTTTGATGAATGAAAAAATTACTTCGAATGGAAAGAATAAAGTCATTGAAATAAGAGCTTTTGAAATCATAATTTTCATACTTCAAGAAATTGATAACTTGAAGAAGGAAGAATCTCAAGGTGAGAGCAAGTGGGAACCATACTTTGATGGCTCCTATAACTCCAAAGGTAAAAGAGCTGAAATAGCTTTAGTAAAAGATGATTCACCAAAAATATTCAAGGCAATTCATCCATCTTTTTCTTGTACGAATAACAAGGCTAAGTATGAAGCTCTAAGTATTGGAATTGAAATAGCATTGGAAAATGGAGTCAAGATACTCATTATAAAAGGAGACTCAAGATTAATTTGTGAATAGATTAAAGGTAATTTTATAGTTAAAAGCTCCTTCTTACAACCTTATAAACAACTTGTCTATAAAATGTTAGATTAATTTCATCACTGTAAAATACAACATATGCATAGAGAAGATAATTATATAGCAGATGACTTAGCAAAAATAGATTCAACATTAGATGTGAAAGGGATAGAAAAGTATGGAAGGATAAAAATTGAGAAAGAAAATTAGCCATCAATATCAAATAACATAAATCATTTACAAGTATTTGAATATGATGATCAATTGCTTAGGTTCTTGAGGAATAAGCAGGAATTTGGAAGTCAAATCATGCTTGAAATAGCATCAAGGTCTAAGACAAACTCTATTTCCAAAAAGGTGATTGATTATGAACATCAATTCAGCAAAAAATTGCTTGTTGGAAAAGATATATAGAATTCACATGATCAAGCTTTTGAAGAAATGAATTTTGGATCTACTGAGATACTAAAGATGTTAAATGTTGCAAAGGAAAAAGATTCAATTTTCAAGAAAAATTTATTATTACTCTTGAAAAATAATTTTGAATATTTACTTAGTCTTATGATGATCTTAAAAATTTTAAACCAAATGTGATAACACATAAAATTTGTTTAATAGAAGGTAGTAAGATAGCTAAACCAAAACAAAGGAAATTTAATCCATCATTTGGGCAAGCTATGGAAGCTAAGATTAAAAAGTTATTGCAAGCTCAAATTATATATCCAATCTAATAATCGACATGGCTTGCTAACCTTGTTCCAATAACAAAGAAGAATGGTGATATTAGGCTTTGTGTGGATTTCAGAAATTTGAAAGAAGCATCTAAATAAGATAAATACCCACTGTGTAAAATTGATGAAATGTTGATCAAACTATCAAGTTGTTAAGTATATTCTTTCCTAGATGGTTTTCCAGGATATAATCAAATCATGGTAGATAAGAATAACAAATATAAAACAACATTTATTACCAAATGGGAACTTTCACTTACCAAAGAATTTCATTCAAATTATCAAATGTTGGAGCTACTTTTTAAAGAGAAATGGATTTAGCCTTTAAAGGTTTAATAGGAAAGTTTGTTATTTTTTATTTGGATGATATCACTATCTTTTTAAAAAGAAAAGAAGATCATATTGGTCATCTTCAATAAGTTTTTGACAGATGTCATGAATATGGTATTGCATTAAATCCTAAGAAATGTATCTTTGGGGTTAAATTTAGAAGTTTACTAGGTCATGTAATCTATCAAGAAGGAATTGCTATAAATGACTCCCAAATTTAAGGAGTGTAAAATATCGAACATCCTACAAGTAAAAAGTCTCTTAGATCTTTCTTTGAAAAGATAAATTTTGTTAAGAAATTTATTCTTGGATTCACTAAAATTACTAAACCTTTCAGGCATATGTTAAAGAAAGATGTTTTAGTAGAGAAAACACAAAAATTAGAGAAAGCTTTAGCAGAAATTAAAAAGGCCATCCAAGAAGCCCCTTGGTAAAACCAAAATTAAAAGAATATTTATGGTTATATGCTTTTGCTTCAAATGATTCAATTACTACCTTTTTAAATCAAAAAGATGAAGGTCAAGATGAACCAATCAGATTTTTTGGGTATCAATTGAAAGGTTCAAAAGTTAATTTTTTAAATATAGAGAAATAGGCATCTGTAGTCATTAAGGCACTTCAGCATTTCAAATATTACTTGGAAAGATCATTAGTTCATATTATGCTAATATAGCTTGTGGTCAAACAATTCTTAGCTTAAAATGAAATTAGATTTAAAAGAGGGAAGTGACTCATAAAACTTCAAGGTTTCAAGCTTTAATTAGAAATATGTAAAACTGTTAAAGGAATGGGATTAGCCAAGTTAATGGCTCGAGAAAATGAAGTATGTGTGATTAAGACTCATGAAGTAAACTCATATGATGAAATTCTCAAATTCCTTAACATAAGAAAGGTTTCGAGTAATTTAACTACAAGTTAAAAGAGAGCTTTCATCAAAAAGATAAATAAATTTTTGGATAAAGATGGAATCTTATATAGAAAGGATTTCAGAGGGGTCTTGTTAGAATGTGTTTGCAATAATCATATTGATTCCATTTTAGAATAGTTGCATGATCATTCTAATTTATTTTATGAGTCCTGTAAGTCTACTATACAACATATACTCTGCTATGGTTTTCATTGGCCTAATATGTACCACGATATTTGTACAAGGATTCAAGGATGTTACAAATATCAAATTCATGAACCAAAAATCAAAAAGGCTAGAGCTCCCTTAAAATTGGTAATTGTGAATAGACCATTTTAGAAATGGAGTTTAAATTTTATTGGCACAATTGCTCCTTCAAGAGTCAAGCATAAATTTATTCTCATAGCTACTAATTATTTTACTAAATGATCTAAAGCAAAATCTCTAAGAAAAAGTTTAGCATCGTATGTGATTAAGTTCTTAGAAGATCAAATTCTAAATTGTTTTGGTCTACTTGAAGTATTGGTATCCAATAATGGACCTACTTTTCAATCTAAAGAATTTATAACATGGGCATTAGAAAAATCCATCTTCCATTTTCTTCTTCAAATTATTATCATCAAGGAAATAGCTTAGTTGAATCTACAAATAAAGAGATTGTTTCCTAAATTAAAAATTCAATGGATGGGAACATAGGAAATTGAATTGATTACCTACAATCTAGCTTATGGATCGATTGTATTAAATTTAAGAAGGCTATTGGGACATTAGCTTATAACGTAGTCTATGGTTTTCCTACAAGAGTTATAAACAAGATTATAAGTTTAGCCCTAGATTTTGTACAAAAGTATAGTGAAAAAAAAAAACAATAGAGATATAAGCTTCATGACTTTTCTCATTAAAAGAAAAGCCAAAATGGATAAAGTTAAAGATAATTTGTTAAAGAATGCTTCTCAAGTAAAATGATGGTTCGATAGAAAGACCTTGAAATTTTTTTTTAAAGTTAATGATCTCGTTTTATTATGGAATATGAAGAAGCCAAATAAGTTTTCAACAATATGGACTAGTCTATTTCAGATCAAGAAATAATTATCGAAGGACACATACAAGTTATCAACGCTAAGTGGGATGAAATTGCAGTTTTCATATAATGTTTCATATGTAAAACAATATTTTGGGTGACCACCCACAACTTAAATATAAAAAAAACAAATATATATATATATATATAGCTATATAATATTTAATATACATAGTAGTAAGTAATAAAATTTTATATAAAATTATTTTAATATATGTTTAGTAGTAATATATATAGTAAATAGTACATATATAGACTTATATAATGTTTTATCATAACATATATATATAACCTATATGTATACTTAGATAAGTCTAGATAATATATTAAAAACATGTATATGTTAGAGTATTAGTTAAATTTTTTTTTTAATTCAAAGTGTTTAAAAAGTAAATTTAGATTATTTCAAGTAATCATTACTTGTAAGTGGGAGTGATGGTTCGATAACTACATAGTGATGAATTAATTTCAACAACTAAATAGTGGAATTTGAATTAGCGAACCATATGATGATAAAAATTAAATAAGTTTTGGCTAAGTGGCAAAGTTGGTTACTGGTGGGTAGGTTGGTAGTGGGCGGGGGACCAAGAAGGGGGGGCAGGGGGGCATCTCATGGAGTAGATTTTTATTTTTCCCTATTTATTTTTGGTGATTGGAAGATAAGAATTAGGACAATGATAAAAGAAAATGGTAAAGACAATAATAATTAAATATATATGAATGGTGGTGAGGAAAAATCCATGAAAAGCCTCAAAGTTTAAAAAATAAGGTTGATGTCATTGGCATAGCCCATGCTTGCTTGGCATGGGGCCTTTGTTTATTTTTAAAAAAAAAAGAAAAAAAAAAGATGGGTTACCCTAACCCTAAAATTGGTTATAAAAAGCCATCAAGGTAATGGAGTTGAGCAGGAGAGGAGAGGAGAAGTCAGGCCAGGAAGCCTAAGCCAATGAGGTCAGGGCCATGAAGCCATGGACTTAACCTACTCTCTCCCTGGGTGGTTGCCAATGGTTTCTCTTTCTTTCTTTTTTTCCAGTAATGGGCAATTTGGGCAGTTGGACGTCGGCAGATTTTCTTTTATTTGTTGAGCAATTTGGGCGGTTGGACGTCGGCAGATTTTCTTTTATTTTTTGAGCAATTTGGGTAGTTGGACGTTGGCAGATTTTCTTTTATTTTCAGCAGATGGCATGTGGTTCTTTCTATCTTCTTTTATTTCAGCAAATGGCAAGTGGTGGTGGTGGATTTATATTTATGCAGTTGGCGGTTCGCAGGGCATTGGTGATGTTTGATCGCAACTACACATGATTCTTGCGGCAACATAACCATGCATCCTGTCGATGGATCTTCTCTTCATCTTCTTTTATTTCAGCAAATGGCATGTGGTGGTGGTGGATTTATATTTATGCAGTTGGCGGTTCGCAGGGCATTGGTGATGTTTGATCGCAACTACACATGATTCTTGCGGCAACATAACCATGCATCCTGTCGATGGATCTTCTCTTCATCTTCTTTTATTTCAGCAAATGGCATGTGGTGGTGGTGGATTTATATTTATGCAGTTGGCGGTTCGCAGGGCATTGGTGATGTTTGATCGCAGCTACACATGATTCTTGCGGCAACATAACCATGCATCCTGTCGATGGATCTTCTCTTCATCTTCTTTTATTTCAGCAAATGGCATGTGGTGGTGGTGGATTTATATTTATGCAGTTGGCGGTTCGCAGGGCATTGGTGATGTTTGATCGTAGCTACACATGATTCTTGCGGCAACACAACCATGCATCTTGTCGATGGTTCCTGTTTCTCTCTCCTTTAGTTTTTCTTTTCATGCTTTATTTCTCTCTATGTTTTCTCTCTCTCTCTCTATCACTTGGTCACATGGCTCTCTCCAGCTGAGACTATTCCTAGGTTTCCGTACCCATACGGGAGACGTCCTACGCAATAGTCTCCTCAAACGAGTTTTTTCGGTGTTGGCATGACCAAAATTTATGCATCAACACATGTAATGGTGATTAAATCAAATCTATTGAAGTGTACAAATCTAATACTTTAGAGATCATAATGCCAAGTAAAAATTAGCTTTAAAAAATTTAATAAGTTACGTGATGTGCGATTGCACACAGAGATACACTTATTCTACAAGCATGAATCATTCAAAAATTAGATATTGTGTTTTGAATCATGATTAAAAATTGATGAAGCCACCAATGATGTGATCCTAATCTAATGCTACTCCTGAAGGCAATGGAAAGTAATATTAACTAAGCTAGGAGGAAAGGGTAAGAGAGAATATAATCTAGCCTAAGTACGATGAGCATCCATTCCTTGATTATCCATACACATCTTGGACTTCGTGCACGACTACCCCTAGGATTACCAAGCGTAGATCCTAGGTACACTACTGGGTTACCAAGTAGTCACACTTAAATGCTTGTAATAAAGTTGTACTCATTCCACATTCTAACATGAGTTTCAGGGTGAGAGAGACTAATTAAGAAAGTAGTAAATAATAATTAAATAAATAAATAAACAAAGTGAATGCTGCAATGATGAAGGAATCTTGATCTTTTTTGCTGGTCATGTGCATGTCAAAGTACGTCACACTCGAATAAAGGATGTTGTACAATTACATTCACCACACTATGGGCATACACCAGGAAATAATCTAACTCTAGAGGGATAAAACTACTAGAGTCTAGCTACAATGTAAAGCTAAAATTGAGAAACAAGGAAGAGTCGCCTCTTATTTATAGAACTGGCGATGAGTTGGGATATCGCATACGCGATATCGTGGCTGATGTGATATCACAGCTGTGATATCATGTACGCAATATCATGGCCCATGGGATATCACAATTGTGATATCATAGCCAGCAAATTCATGACTCATCATGGATGAAGATTCAAATGAAGAGCTAAAATTATACAATTCAAATCCATTATGCTAGTAGAAATATTATGGGTGCACAAATTAATTACACCATAATAGAAAAAGAATTAATGATGATGGTGTATGCCCTTAAGAAATTTAGGTACTATGTGTTTGGATATTGCATTTTTGTACACATGGACTAGAGTGCCTTTTGCTTCCTTATGTATAAAGCAGTAATGAGCCATCATATGATATAATGACTAGTGATTTTATAAGAGTTTAATTTAACAATGGTGGATAGAAAAAAAATCCAAGAATGTGGTTGCTAATCATTAGTCTCAATTAAGATGGGATAACAAGGCCATTGAAGAGCCTTTATCTCATTAATTCCCTAATACACTTCTTTTTGCTAAGGTAATTAAGGTTTTTGCCCAAGGATCATAAACTAGTATGCTGAATTCCTCTCCTACCTACTTACATACAAGATGTGACTATAAGAAGAAATAATAATTTCTCCACTAGGTCAAACATTACATAGAGATAGAGGACAATCTCTATAAAATCTTCATAAATAGCTTGATACAATGATGTGTACCTAATAAAGATCAACTATGAGTCATCTAAGATGCTTACAAAGGTTCTTGTAAAGGCCATTATGTAGGAAGGAGAATAACCAGTAAAATCTTGATAGTCGAGTACTTTTGGCCAACAATCTTCACAAATGCTTACTATTTTCCCTATTCATGCTGGTGAAGTGACAAGTTAGAAGGATGATAACTACGATGGAAGAGCTCCAACAATGAATTCAACCACTAAAGCCTTTTAATCTTTGAAGAATATACTTCATGGGATCCATCACTTCCATGTTCAATGGTGATGAGTAACGAGGTACCCCTACACTCAACCATACGAATACGAGCATTTCACGCAAGATCTGATTGAACTCAGCAAACAGACTAGTTTTGGTATCTAAACAGTTATCCTTAGGTCGCAGTTTGCTATCTTTCCACCTGGACTAGTATTAGCTTTTTCACGTATGGTTTAGTCTAGAGTGAGGTGTATGATGTGTTTCTATACTAACACTACTCCTGGATGTAATGGAAAATAATATTAACTAACCTAAGGGAGAAAGAGGGTGAGAGAGAATCTAAACTAGCCTAAGTGCGATGAACATCCATTTCTTAATCATCCGTACACATCTTGGACCTTATGCATGACTACCACTGGGATTACCAAGTGCATGGCCTAGGTACGCTACTGGGTTACCAAGTAGTCACACTTAAATGCTCGTGGTTAAGTCGTACTCATTTCACGTTACTAGGAGATAAGGGTAGAGAGATATTAGCTAAGAAAGCAATGAATAAAAATAATAATAACAATTTATTAATTAATTAAATAATTAAGCTAAGTGAATGTTGCAATGATGAAGTAATCTTGATCTTTATTTCTGGTCATGTGTGTGTCCAAGTATGTCACACTCGATTAAGGATGTCGTACAATTACAATCACCACACTATGGGCATACACTGAGAGAGAAGGGTTGAGAGATGTAAAAAGAAACTTAACTCTAACTACTAACTTAAAACTTAGAAAACTCAAAAAAATACCTATCAGATCTTTCTACCTCTTATTTATAAATGAGGAGACAGGTTATGATATCACATATGTGATATCACATACGCGATATCACGATTAATTAAAATGGCAACTCATCATACCCCCACGATTGAATGAAAACTTGTCCTCGAGTTATAGTGAGAATAAGCTCCATTGATTACACAGTGGATAGGTATGGGATTATTGAATGGTAAGAATGGGTTCATGCCATAGTGTGGAATTAAAAAAAAATTGAGACACAACACAAGAAATGTGAAAGGAAATCCTAAAGCCACAAGATTGATGGAACTCATGTAGTTCTTGGTGGTGGTGGCTCCTTCATAGGTGCTTTTCCCTTGTCTTGTGCTCCAGGTCTTGGGACTTGATGGCATTGAAGTATGCCCTAGAGTTTCTCCTCCTTGGTTTGGAGGTCTTACACTGTCCATGCTAATTTTCCAATGTTTGATGGAGTCAGCACTTCCCATGGATAGGGTAGTTGCGGAAACATTTGATTTGCCTTGACATACCAAGCTGAAAATACCCTTCGTTCCTCCTCGTAGGATCTGGCTTTGTCTCTATATTCTTGAAAATCCACAAGCCATCAAGCTAAATCTGTTGCAACACCTTTTTTTCCTTGGTAGCTTTCTTTCACCACCTCAAGTTTAGAATTTGCAATCTCTAGTTTTTGCAATATCTTCTTGCGTTCTGCAAATTCTGTTTCATATTTGCTATAGGTGGTAGCTACCTATTGTTTGAGCTCTATTCTCAGGTTTCCTACTGTTAACATGACAAGGTTAGTATACCACAGGTTTGCCAATTCCATGTATTCTATAAGATCCTAGATCTACAGGTCCCGGTTATTAACTTTCACCTAGTGGACAAAGGCATATGTATCCAATATGGCCTACCAGTCAATGTGTTGAGCATTGATAGCATTGATGTTGGACTTGACCATATGGATCTCCTTCTCAATGATCTATTTATACATCCCCACCTAGTCCTGGAAGTTCTCCTTTAGCATTTCATGTCGTTTAGCCTCATTTTTCTACACACTAATTTTGATAGTTGTCTTTTGGTGGATGGCACATACCTCCTACATTGAGAGGGTTCAATTTTCCCTAGCTAAATGGCTCATGTCTTGGTTGACTCAGATGAATTGTTCTTGCAAGTGATGAAAATGTTCTTTGAGAACATTCTTTTGCTTTTCCACAGAGGTCAACCAAAGGTTGTTACCAATAAGCTACTTGTTTTCCTCTTGTAAGGCCTTGAGTGCCTTGGTATGCGCATGAGTTTGTGCTTGTGCTACAAAGGCATCCCAAACAGCCTTCTCTTTTTCTTTTTCCACCTTCTTATTCTCCATTAGTAGTTTGGTTAGTTGCTCAATTTTGAAACTGTCCAACTGGTCTATGGAAAAAAATTGCAAAGGATCTTGTTGTGCTGCTTGTAGGGCCACGAGATTTTCTTACAATTTTTGCACCTCTACTTTAGCATGCTTGGCCCTCACCTTTTTCAAGACCAGCTTTCCCTTAGTGGAAATGATGTTTGATCAAATTTTTGTAACATCCTGAGGGATGTCAAATAGGGATGTCATTACTTGTCCTATTTGTAGCAATCGATCAAGCACATCCTCATGTTCCATAGGAGTCATTGATGTTCTGGCCAAAGTTTGAGCATCCCATGCTTCTATGAGATTTGTCAATGGCACAAAAAGTACATTGAACGATTCTTTAATGTGGTCTGTGACTACTTCTACGACTCCTGCTGCATCCTATTATTGCATGACCATCACTGTGGCCCCTTCTTCAGTTTCTAATTGCACCAGGAAAGATGTAGCATTTCCCAAGATCTATTGTGACCAAGTACTTTACCATCCTCCTATATGGATGGCCACTTCACCCCTTTCATGATCCAAATAAATCATGGGCTCTATGGCATCATCGATGACATGGAAGAGATTTGCATCATCACGACTTCCCCATCTAACTGTCTTAGCGATGGCCCTGAGATGTCTCATCGACGGTCTATAATCTTGTAGTGGCGGTGGTTGGTCCTGGCCTGTGCTAGGCCCTACTTCCTATTGTTGGTTGGGTCCCATGCTTGGAAGTTGGTTGGGTCTTGTAGGTTGAGTTACAGTTGGCCCTGCTATCTATTCTTTTTCTTATTCTGGTCCCAATGTCTCACTAGTGATTTTTCTTGCGGCTGGTGGCTTTGACAATTCAGCGTATGATGCACGATGGCACAACTTCCTGATAAGACATCATTAGTGTATCCTTTGATACCAACATGATGGCATAACTTCTTGATAAGACAAGTGAAGGGTAATGCAAGCTTCCCTGTCTTCTGTTCCTCAAACCACCTTAGGATCTCTATGAAATATAGATGAGGCAGGTTAGCATTAACCTTTCCCATCAGCACTACACATCCCCTTGCTACATATGTTGAAATCCTTTTCAAGCCCTTCATGGGGAGGAGGTGATACGTTCCAATTTTGAAATAGATCCTCTCTTCCATTGTCAACTCCCCAAACGTCTTGTCTTCCTTGCCATATGCCCTTTCCAACCAAACTCGTCACACATCGAGGTTTGAATGAGTAGACAATTGATCAACCTTGGGCCCTATATTCAAAAGGTTTAATACTTTCAAAATGGCCTAAATAGAGAATTCAACGGTCACACCACAAATGTTAATTGTGGTTCCTTGTTCCTTATTATGCCAAAATTGGTACGTTTCACCTAAGTACCAGGCACCGCTTTCAAGGAAGATAGGCCATAATGGGGATCCTTTGAGGTGGTCCCTAACAGACTCTGAAGTGAACTCTACAAAAGATTCAAAATCTAATTTCACAATCATCATAGTGAATGTGGATCTTTCATGGATAGCCTGAATGCACTCTTGGGGCAACATGAGATGTTGTCCCTATTTAGGCACTACAGTAGCTCCTCCTTCTATCTGCCTCAATTGTACAGTAGCAGGGTCCTCTTGGTGGATGCTAAATGATTTTTCCTCCTACTCTGCATGTTGTTTGGCAGGATCTTGTCCTTCGCCGCTCCTAGGTCATTTCCTCCCACCTTGAGTAGGACCTTTCTGTTCTTGTTTCGAGGCCATCTACAATCACACGGGGCCAATTGTTAGTAAGGTTGTTACCAAAGTTAGGTTATACCTTACTACTTGAGTTAATAGATTTACTTTATTTTCATGTGATATTAATTATTGGAAGAACATGTCCCTGAAAGATTATAATGTTGAGTCCTCTTTTCTTAGGTGGTTTCCAAATTTAATTTCTTGGTATAGCTAAGGGAATGAAATTGTTTTTGACACATTTTATTCTTAATTTTACAACTAATTACCCTTAAATATGTCCTTCGAGTGATGATGAATTTCAAAAAATTTAGGTGCTATTCAATGTGTGCCCCTCCCCCATGACTAAGCTAAACACTCTGGGTTCAAGTGGGTTCAGACCGAATGAAAATCAAAGGACCAGCCAATGAGATATAGGTATGAAAGCAAGGGTCATGCAATCACAAGTCGTAGAGAGAAATTTGAAAAACTCCCCCACATGAATGGTTGAAAATGACGCTAAGTGTTGTAGGGGGTCACGTATATATAGTTTGTAGGAATGGGATATCGCATACGATACATCACGTACACGATATCTCGACTTATCAATATTAGGCCACAATAGAAGATATCGAATTTTTAAGATCTTTTTGAAATTGACGTTATAAACTTAGGACATTAGGCTATTGTGAAGGGGTTCTAGGGTAATTCAGTTAGTTTTGATGGCATGAATAATGATATGTGGTGGTAAGGTAGTGAAAAAGGACATGTGATGGTTCATAGGAACATTGGAATTCGGAGGGATAATAATAAGGGAAAGAACATTGTTGACAATATGACGAGGGTAATAAATGATGGATGGAAGATGGATTATGAGTGTAAATTATAGAATTATGCAAGTGGGTCCTCCCCAAAGTAGGTTCCAACCTATAATTCCCTTGCCTAACCATCCTTAAAAGTGTCTATGGGCACTCGAAGGGTTAAATGTAATCTACACTAGTTCCACAAACACAAACATGTGAGTATCACCAGAATGAGGTAAGAATTTTATGCTATAGGAGAAACGAGCTACAATTACATGAACAACGAGATGAGGCAGACTATAGAAGGGATTGTAGAGATTAGGAAATGACGTAACTGACCTAGGTCACAATGAATCCTGTGTATAAAGCATGATTAATGTGTCATTAACTTGTCATTCTAAGATTAGGACCAAGTCCATTCCTCTGATTAGTGACACTGCATTGTTTCATCCCATGATGAGTGACTATGAGAGTACCATAACAACAAGGCATACAATCACTTGGCATTTTGTTCAAGGGAAGAGTGATTTCTATTTTGTTGCACTTTTCTTTTCATTTTCTTTTTTTCTTCTTCTTTTTCTTTCCCGTTTTTTTTTGAATTAATGGATCTAGAGACACCTCCAACCTTCAAGCATGGGTGCATGTCTTTCCAGTGGGACCCCCTAGAACACCATTGTATTTTTGAGTGCCTTTGATTACTCTTACTTCCATGAGTCTTGGTACAACCATGTTGCATGATAACTCCCATAGACGTCACCAAAGAGAAGAGAATCCGCAAGTCCCCTTGATGTCACAGCCTAATCATTCCCTCTTGGTCCATCCTTCTTCATTCTAGGTATAATGAACATGAAATTAATTTTAAGTTTTAACAATGTCAAGAATATCACTGTACCCTCGAACAGAACCTCTTATTTGTAGAATGGATGAGTGGGTGTAATGGGCTCACTATCCACATAATTGATCACTTGAGACTTGATAAGATAAAACACACCTCAACCAACGAGCCACATGAGTGTTTTATTCATAGATGAGATTACTTGTAAAATGATAAAAAGAAAAAAAGATAAAAAAAAGAAATTAAAAGATGATAAATTGGAAAACAAAAATTATAAAATTAAAGAAAATGAAAAATATTTATTAATCTTTCTTGTTATTAAAATGGGGGATATCCCCCATAACTAAATGATTGAGCATGACAGGGATTAATAAATAAAAGATGAGGATCCTTGCATGTTGGAAATATTGAAACTTAGTCATAGCTATGACATTGGGGTTCACACACTTGATTATAGTAAGCATAGTGGGAAAATTTTTGAGATGTGGTTCTTGGATAAAGGGTTGACCCACTATGATATTTGGGACTGTAAGATGGTATGCAAGGATTAGGATGTTACCCTCCATGGTTGTGTTCATTGGGCCATATGGTTGTTGGAGTGTTACTTGGCGGCCTTGATGAGGTGACATGAGGCATTGGATTCAGAGGGAAGGATGCACCACAATGTTGGACTTGTGCTGAGTTAGAGAATGTAGTGGCCTTGGAATTGTGTTTTCCCTTCTTATGGTCATGTTTAAAGAAGGAACACTTTTGATGTTGAAGAGGTCTCTCACTGTTGTTGGAAATAGTTGCATAAGTAACATTCGTGGGTTGTTGCTGTGGTGCAGACACTTCAGGAACAATTGGTGGAAATGTAGAAGGAGGAAAAGGATGAGAATGTTGAAATTTAGGAGAAGTGTAGGATACACAAGGTGGTGGTTGTGTTGAAGGCATGGGATGATAGTATTAAGAAGAATAATAATGCAGTGAGATAGAGTATGTTGATCTAGTTGGGGAAATAAGACGTTATACTGGATAAGCATTTAGATTCAGATGATACGAAGGGTGTCTCTAGTTTAGTGGTGATTTCATGCATGATCCAATCGAACTCTGTAGATGGATTAGTTGTCGTATCTAAATAGTTATCCTTAGGTCACAGTTTGTTGTCTTCCCACCTAGACTAGTATTAGCTTTGTCACATATGGTTTAGTCCAGAGTGAGGTGTATGATGTGTTTCTATACTAACGCTACTCATAGGTGTAATGGAAAATAATATTAACTAACCTAAGGGAGAAAGATGGTGAGAGAGAATATAAAATAGCCTAAGTACAATGAGCATCCATTCCTTAATCATCCATACACATCTTGGACCTCGTGCACGACTACCACTGGGATTACCAAGTGCATGGCCTAGGTACGCTACTAGGTTACCAAGTAGTCACACTTAAATGCTCATGATTAAGTCATACTCATTCTGCATTACTAGGAGATAAGGGTAGAGAGATATTAGCTAAGAAAGCAATGAATAACAATTAATTAATTAAGCTAAATGAATGCTACAATGATGAAGTAATCTCGATCTTTATTTCTGGTCATGTGCGTGTCCAAGTACGCCACACTTGAATAAGGATGCCATACAATTACAATCACCACACCGCGGGCATACACTGGGAGAGAAAGTTTGAGAAATGTAAAAAGAAACTTAACTCTAACTGGTAACTTAAAACTTAGAAAACTCAAAAAAATTCCTATCGGATTTGTCTACCTCTTATTTATAAATGAGAAGACAGGCTACGATATCACATATGCGATATCGCGGTTAACTAAAATGCTGACTCATCAAATGGGAAGTCTTACATTATAATTGTCATTGAATAATGTACCAAATGAGTTGAAGCTACAACCATAACCTAATATACTTCTTCTTCTATAGCTCAATTTTCTCAACAATAAGTGGTAAATAGGTTTGGTGTTCTTAGGACACTAATTTTTTATAGTGGAACCTATTTCACTCACATAACATTTTGAAACTTGATGTAACACTTGGGGGTAAAACATAAAATTATAATCCCTTATTACCCCTAAGCTAAATCTAATAGTCAAGTAGAAGTCACTAATAAGGAGATCATAAGAATTTTGACATGAACCATTAGTAGGTATTGAAAATATTGGAGTACTAAACTCAACTATGCCCTATGGACGAATTGCTCAACATGGAAGCTTTTGATATGCTATTCTCCCTTTGAGTTAGTATACAAAAAGTTATCCAAACTTTTAATTCAGATTGAACTTTGTATACTTACAACTGCATGTGACCTTAACCTAAACATTGACTTGAAAAAGAAGGAAAGATTAATGTCACTTAACACACTAGATAAGAATGAAAGGATAGTTATGATGATGAATGAAATGCACAAGGCATCCCACAAACAATGACAAGATGTGAAAATAAGAAGAGTTTCATTTCAATTAAGAGACAAGGTTCTTTATGGGAATTCCACATATGTGCTCAACAAACTAAGTTCTAAACACTATACAAAGGACCATACATTATACATTTAACTTTTTCTTATAGGGCTATGATAATCTATCAGACAAAAGCCCTCAAAAGAACATGCTAGTCAACATATAATAAGTTAAATCCATTAAATGCTTTCAAGCAACTAGGATTACAACAACACCTCAACATAAGGTCATGCTCACTCTATTTTCAGAATCTCAAACTACCAACTTAGTAATGGGGGAAAGGACCAACTAGCTTGATGCCTTGGAGAGATTGAATGCTTTTATCTTTTTGTTAGAAACTATTTTTCATAAATTTTCCATCTTTATTTACTTTTTTCTTATATATTTTACTTTATTTCTTTTTCTTTTTTCTTAATTTTCTTTTAGTAATGTCTAATTTTAATGTACTACTATTGAAAATGTTAATAATTACTAAATGTAGTTGTTAATATTGTTATTTCTATATGTAGGTTAACTTTTCTTGTGGAATTATGCTTTCTACTAGTGAGTTGTTAGTATATAATGGTATGAGGTAGTAAGTTCATGAAATCCACCAATTCCATCTATCTTGATATAAAATTTATATCATGGTAGTACTATGTTCCTTTCACAATGAAACTAAAATAACTTATGATCTTGTTACCCAATGAATGGGATAAGAACCAAGTGGAAATGGAAAAGGGTGTGATCTTAAAGAAATTTGTTGAGTTCTCTTCTTAACTCCCTTCATAAATTTTATGATTCCATACGAAATGTATTCGTACTTCTATTGTGATTTGAGAAAAAAGTATGATGTTGTAATGGTTCCCAACTTCTAAGAAAAGGAAAAATAAAAATACACCTCTATGAAGATTTCTTGGAATACAATCATTGGTTATAGGGTTGAAAAGACATGTTACTCATGCCTGAAGGAACCTCTCTAACTAAGGTCCAAACTTCTTCCTTAAAATCTCTAACTACCTCCTTCTTCTTGTTTTATTCTTCTCATGAAGTGATGATTGTTCCTTGGGATTTTTATAGTTTTACAATGATAGAAAGGGAGGTGTACAACAATGTGAGGCCATTGCTAATGGTATGGACTTGGTTTAAAACCTCATAGGGTTAGTATACAGATAACCTTAATCACGCACTTCACAAGGACCTTCTATTGCAATGATTTGAGCTCTTAGGCCTTGATTCTTCTATGAATACTTTCTAACACTTCATTTTCTCACCTAACTGCAACATACCATGGCCATTTTGATAAGGTCAATTTTGTTAACTGCATAATCCTGAAGGGACAAGTATCTTGATATGGTGTTTAACCTAGATCATCATTAAATTTCCAAGTTACCCACAAAACTCTTTATGATATAGTTATGTGAGGGAATTTTTGGGTAACAATCTTCTTTAGGAAGGATCCACTTGTATAGCTCTTACATCATCTATTTTAAATCCCATCACCATGTACCTCAATTCAATTGATTATAATCTTGGTTATTTGCATTGTCCAATTTTATGCTTTCTTTTGTCTTGTTTTGTTTTGTAAACATGTCCCATCTAAGCATCCACAATGCTCATTTCACTCTAATTCTTGCTCACAAATCTAATAATGGGCTGTTTACCTTATTTCCATCCATTTTCTCATTTCCATTTGGCTCTTTTTTACTTCCAAACCCTTTCAAAAATCCATAGTTTCTTAAGTGAAAAATGTTGTATGAATAGCTACATTGATACATCTCCATCAATGCATCAACATTGATGCATCTCTGTTGACATAGTATAAAAATATTATATATATGTATGACTTCTTAACATCAATTTCATATTTTACCTTAAAAATGGATTTTTTGCAATTTTCAAAGCCCAAAACATTCAAGAAGCCATAATTTCCTCTTAACATACCCAATTTGGCTCATTTTTTATCCCTGAGCTTCTGGAGGTACATTCTACGTCATGGGGGCATCAATGCTAAAAGTTATTAATAAATTTTTCTAATATCTTGTAGATAAAGTATTAAGATAATACTAAAATAATATTATAAGAAGAAAATACCAACACACTAACTAACTTTGCAACCCACATTTTAAAATATTTTATATTCTTATGCATTTTCAACCACTCAAAATCTTAATAGCCAAATGTTTTGCCATTAATAACCTTAAAAAATGATTGAAAGGTTTTTGTACTTAAAAAATGAAATTAACATAATTAATCCATGGTTATTTATGTAATTTCAGATGACACTAAAATGGAAACCACATGTAGTTGGGCCATCTTAACCTAGGAAGAAAAGACTAAGGGAAGAAAGAGGATAATAAAAATAACAACTGCAACAATAGGAGCAAGTTGTCAAAGTAATGCATGACATTGGAACCTTTACGAGAAGAACCTAAGGTGGAATCTGTTTTTCAAATTACCATTGTAGTGATAGGATAGTCCAAGTGAGATGAGATCTTAAGACCTAGGCCAAATCTAGACGTCACTCTCATGGAGGCCTACTTGAAAAAGATGAGAAGTAGGGAGGTCCAAAAAAAATTTTTTAGGAACTGAACTTCAAAATTTTCCTAGAGTTGGAAACAAAGGAGTTCTAAACATAGCTACAAGGGTCACCATTATGATCCACTATTTCCATTAGTGGGGAATGGTTGCTTGGGGAAACAAACCTCTTTTGAAACAACTGCCAAGGAGATGCAACTATAAAGACTAAAGACATTATCATCTCTTACTATATAGAGGCCATTGATAAAGTCCTTGAATTATCTAACACTAGGGTAAAGTTGACATAAATCTCCAAGTCGACAAATGCAAAAGTTAAGAAAGAAGCATGTGCATGTATCACAATTAAGCTTGTCAACTATAAGAGATTCTAGAATGACTAAGGAGCTTGCACATGATGTGCTTGATGTAGGTACTAGTGCTTTGGTTATCTTAAAATTTAAAAATTTCTATTAGATCTTATGAAATTAGTCTTGAATTTAAGTTTAAGATTGGTATTTATAGGGTTAGTGTTTTTAGAAGTCACCCATAGTTCAGTGTAGTTTAACTTAGAGTTCATTTTTGGAAACTCATAGTGCATATATAGGGAAGTAATACTGATTACATAGGACGATGACATTGTAATGTTAATTTTGGTGTCAACATCATCGATATCAACATCATCTCTTATCCTACTCTTCAAATTATCATTCTAGGTAACAACATCTAAATTGCTGTCAAATATCACTAGAATAGAATAGAGTCACTAAACCCTTACTCATGTATTGATGAGAGGAAGGGAATAAAAAATAATGGAAAGCTAGAGGAAGAATACAAAAATATAAGAAAGAAAAAATAAAATATAAAGTTATGAAATTGAAAAAATAATAAACCAGAGAAAGAAATGAGAAACATCACCTATACACCAATTTAAGATGTTATGCCGTAGATGTGGGACATGACTATATTTCATACTCTAATGATATAGGTAGCTTGTAAATTGATAATTGATGATTTAATAGATTATCTCCCTATCTCACTCAAACTCAACACACATTTACATGAAGTAACAATGGCAGAACACTCATGGATCTCTAAATGAGATAGATCACTTATAAATATCTTGACCATAGTATGTTGATGAGAAGAAATATTAGGAGAATTAGATAAGTAGATATTGAGAAGAATAGAGGAAGTTGCATGGGGAAGATGTAGAAGAATAATAGAGAGAGAGAGAGAGAGAGTATAATTCAATAAAATGTAGAGAACGTAGAAGATAAGGGTTAGAACAAACTTGATTTAATTACTTTTAAGTATTATATTTCTTGAGATATGCTCAGTTGACAACATTCAAATACTAATTCCCATATTAGTCTATGAGATAATATGCTTCATTGCTAAGATTTTTGATAATGATGAAGGAACCTTGCCATCTTAGAGAGAACTTGGAAATTTCAACATTGGGAAAATGCCACAAGATGAGATCATCTTCTTTGATCTCTCTTAGTCAAACATGCTTATTGTGACAATGTGATATAACTTCTTGATGATTCTAGATATTAATTTCTTTTTGATATTGATTCTCTTTTAGAATATCTAGCTCAACATAATGCATTTTATCATTTTCCCCATATGTCATCTACTTGTTTAAGAATATCCAAAGAGAAGACACATCTAGCTTCACTAGCAACATTACTTCATACTCATAGATCAACATGACGAAAATTTAGGTAGTTGCATTACAAAAGGTATTTTGGTAGAACTAAAGAACATGGAATATTTGGGCATCTTAGTTTTATTAGCATTTATTAACCATGATATTGAGTAAATGAATTAGGGATTTATTAGTTGGTTAAACTTAACCATTATTCTGGGAGTAATATGGAGATGAGAATGACTAGATAATTTGATATTGATCATAAAAACTTGGTGACTTGTTTTCTCTTAAACTGAGGTCCATTATTAATTATAATGTGGAGAGGAAGACCAAAACAAGTGATGATATGATCCAAGATAAAATGAGAGATGTACTTGGATGTAGCTAACTTTTAAGGGGATAACTTTAACTTGTTTTGTGTAGTACTTTATAGTTATCAAAGTAAATTAATGACCAAGAAAATATTAGGAAATGATAGAACCTATAAGATCCAGTGTTCACTTTTGAAAAGTCCATAAAATATCAAAAGTTCTAAGCTCTTGAGATGGTATGTAAATAACTGGAGTATGACATTAACATGTATTACAAATTTTAACTTCTATGTCCCTAAACAACATAAGTCATTGGTAATGTCATGAGATAGTATAGGCTACAAGAGACCATATTCTTGTGACCACCAAGAACACCTAATTGTATTTATTCTAAAACATTTTGCACTTTGTCATGACTTAGGAAATGTAGAAGAACACTTGATGCTAATATTTGACAAAAAATTCTAGGATAAATAATATAAAAATGCTTTGAGTTCTTATAGAGAGGATTCTTTTGATATGAAGAAAAAGTTTTGGGAGTTTCTCTAGTTTGTAAGTATTATATGATGTCTCATTATTATTCATCCTTTTCTAAGTTAACTAAGCTAATACATTGTGTATTTGTGAAAGTTATTGGTATATCTTACATTGAGTATGAAAGATGATCCTTAAGAAAAACAAGATCTACAAGAAGAATGAAATTAACTAATACATCTACAACCATGTTTTTTGAGCAATGGATGTGCACTACTAAACATTCGTTAAATTAATTGATAGATTTCTTGGCCAAGTTAAGATAAGGTTTTGGGTATTTACCTTTGCAAGAATATTTATTGTTAACTTAATAAATGACAAGTTTGAAATTACCCTACACCGAGAGCTAGTTGGGTTACTAAGAGTAAATCTTGATTAATATCCTTGTATTTAATCATGTTGGTAGTACATGGAAAATCAAACTTATAAGTTTAATAGATAGGATTCATACCTTTATAATGAAGGACATAAGTTACACTAGAAGCTTGAGTTGTATGAGAACCATCAAAAGATAAGTGTAAATTGATATATTTGTGTGTTATAGTCATTACTAGGAGAGGATTGGCTTCCTTTACACTTGATGCATTAGGAGGAGATTGAAGAGTCATAGCATATGGTTTTAATAATGGGGTTGATTTTAGGAGATCTACTATGGCTTGAACCTTGATGAAGTGTGGAGAAAGGTAGGATAGGTTAAACTCAATGACAAGTGTTTTCCATTTTTTCATGCAGTTGTTATCATAAAGATTATATGCATATAATTGTAAGACACTACCATGACACATGACATAAATCTTTACTCCTAATACATAATGTTTCCATTTCTTAAGATCAAAGAGAATGCCTAAGCAAGATTCTTCTATATTAGAGTATCCTGATTCAAAAGTAAAAGAATGGATGGAAGATGTTATAGATTAGAAGGTCTATACCATCTTCAAGTCAATGGCAAAGAATGACTACGATAGAGAAATTTAATTTAGAAAGGTAAAGATAAAAAGAAATATTAAATTAAAGGGAATGAAGGATGAGAACACTAGTAAGGAAATGCTTGATCATATCAAAGACCTCTTAATACTTTGAGTCCTAATTGAAAGTAGTATATTTTATTAGAATATGAAATAAAGGATGGAATTGATGAGTAGGATTATAGATGAAATGACAAATTAATTAGAGAAAAAATTTTAATACACACATGTCCTTAAGACAAGTAGGTGGTGGAAGGTTCAAGATCACTTTGACTTTGTTGGGATCTATCATGATACTGTTATTTGAAATCATGAATCTTAATATCTTTCTTATTTCCACATCGAAAATGCACTTTTTGGATTTAAGATAAGGTTGTACTAATTGCATAGAGTAAATACTATATCAAGTTTAGTAAGATGATAGGATGCTATGAAAAATTTGATAGATAATTCATCTATGTAATCATTAACAGTTTTGAATCATAGGAATAAATATAAATGTCATGGTTCTTTGATACAATGCTTATGCATTCTTGAGCCTAAAAGACATATTTTCATAGCAAAATGGTCCACATGAGATCATAAATGTTGTAAAATGTTGATGCTTGGGGTTGATTTATATTTAGTTGTAACTCAAAAAACCCCCCATGAAGGAATGTAAGTCATGACCTACTATTACATCTATGATTTGATCAATGTTGGGCAACAAAAAGTTATCTTTAAGTGTAACCTTGTAAAGATCATGAAAATTGATGCATATCTTAATCATCCCATTTTTCTTGGGAACAATTACCATGTTGCATACTTAAAATAATTTCCAAGATGTATAAAGCTTTCATTATAAATTTTGATGATCTTATTCTTAATGAATAAGGTTAAATCAACTCTTATTTTTCTAGCTTTTTGTTTCACTAGTTTGGAATCCTCTTCGAGGATGATGTTATGTTGTACAAAAGATGGATTTAAGCCTACCATGTCATTGTATGAAAAAGATAATAGATTTTTTTTGCAATGTGACTAACATTAAATCCTTAACGGTTTTAGGTAAGTGTGCCCCTAGTTGTAGGATCTCTTTCTCATTTTCATTATTCATTATTGCTAGTTTGACAAATGGATCATTGGTTAAAATGGGTTCTTAATCTAAGAAGGATAGGTTGGATTAAGGTATTAGGTCTTCTTTGGTTATTTCAAGGGATGAAATTAGTGACTCTTGGTAGTTAAGTGATTATAGATCAATTAAATCTTCCTTGAGTAACCTAGTGATGTGGTTATGGGACCTATCAAGAGTGAGCAGTTCATGCAATTAATTGATGATGGAGGGGTCCATGGCCTACAATATATGAAGGTAAGGTCGCAATTACACAAGAAAAAAATGAAAATTTGTAGTTTAACAAAGTCAAAAGTGGTAACTTCAATTATCTTTGGTGATTTATATTAATTAAAATTATTATTTTAATAGTAGTTTAAGGTTATTTTAATGATAAAATAATGTGGGAATGGATCAAAAAAATCTCAAGTCAATTCAAGTTTGAAATAGTTCAATTATAAGGCTTCATTTTAGCCATTTTGATAGGTGACATAGGCTAGTAACATATGACATGAGAAGGTAACATGGTAATGCTATTATCAATGTCATTATTTATCACATCACATTGCATATGACATGGGATATAAAAGGTAAAATAACATCAAATTGAACACTTTTCCTCATTTTCATAGTTGATTTTTACCTTGGGATTCTTTGTTGTTGGAGCACAATGATGCATTAAGGCCATGGATGAGGAGTAAGATGTGGTGAATAGAGGGGTGGTGTTCACTAAAGAGCATGTGGAAAACTCACTAGGGAAGCATTAGCATAGCTAGAGCTAGAACTAGTGCTACTGAGGTCAGTATTCCCACTAAACATTTTTCATTTTCTGCTCTTGACAGTTTTGGTAAGGGTTTGAGGCAATATGAGATGATGGTAATGATGGTTCTTAATAGCATTACTTGTGGATTTTAGTGAGGGTATGACAGGGTATGTAGCCTATGTGGTCTATGTGTAAGGTGGTACAGAGATTCATAGTGGTGTGAGATGGTGGTAGTTTAGGGGAAGGATTTGTAGGAACACACACATGGCACACACATTCTATGTGCAACCAATCTAGTATGTGTAGAGGTGTTGCATGGTTGATGTGCAGCCAACATGACTAGTAAGGAATGCATAAGGTGTGTAGCTGATGAGTGGCTATTGTAGTTGATCAAGGAGAAAAAACATTGTACATTGGATGCATTTGATAAGCATTTGATACTTTATAGTTTACTTTTATGGTTTATTCTTTAGCTTATTAATACTAACCCTTGGGTTAATGTATAGTGTGTAAGGATGATGTTAGACATTGGTTGCTAGTGGTTGACCCTATGTACTTCTTGGTTTGCAATGCAAGCCTTGGTGTTAAGGTGATTTCTATTATTGACGATAGTTCACTCCATCCTACATAAATATGGATGAGGCTTGGGGAAACCTAATTTTAAAAGTTTTTCATGGAGTATTTCTATGTATTAGTATGGACTTCAATCCCCTTGAGGATAGTCTCTCATGTTTTATAAGGAATCAGATACATATTAATCCATGATTGTTAGGATTTGTGATATAGGAGGCCATGAATTTCAATATCATTGTTGATGATGGGGGTCTAATTTGAGAGATATAATAGAATAAGCTAGATTAACTATAATGGAACTATCCCTACAAGAGGTTCAATGGAGATAACACCTTCCTATTCGACCTACATTGCATTAAGCGCCTATTTAGTTATATAGGTACCCATCTCATGATATCTAGATAAGTTGATATGTATTCTTATGTTACACTATGATGAAGCATCATTAGATAGGCCACATTGATAGGCATGTGTTGATGCATTTCCATCACTTATGTGTTGACATAGATGTATTGATGCTGACATAGGCAAAGCCTATATAAATCTCCCAGGCATGTGCTTTTGCATAAACTTTGGATTTAAGGCACCTACCCAATACTCTTGTAGATGCAAGAAGACTGGGCAACGGCCCTTCAAATGGTCATATATGTAGATGTCATATCCATTATCTTCATTTGTGGTTGAGTCTATAGCCTCACTTTTGTTAGCCACTTTTCTCATTTGTCGAAAAGTGTTCTTAGCTATTTCTTGGTTTTGTATCCATTGTTTATTATGATTGCCTAGCTTATCTTGCATGATCCTCTTCTTAACCATCTCAATGAGAGTTTTAATGTTTTCACATATCCATTTGGACATCCTATTAAACTTTTCTTCTAGTTCATCAATAGAGTCTTGTATCGGCAAGGTTTGTTGTGGGATCACCTTATCGAGAGTGGTTTCATTCTCCTTACCATAGATCTAGACCTCCTTTTATTGAAGATTTGGGTCCCATTTATACTTCTCAATGTTCTCCCATTTGCATATCTCTTCTTCTTTTTCCACACATTCGATTAGCTCTTGGATTTGATGGTCCTGGAGTTTGTATAATTGCCTTGGGGCATACATCCCAAGGGTCTCCATTGTTTCATTATGAAGTCCATCTATGATATGGAAAAGTTGCCTCTCCTTGGAGAAACCATGGCCTAGGCATTTATTCATTAAGGTATAATATCTATCTAAGGCCATGTCCAAGGATTCATGTTGTTCTTGCTTCCACTCTTGGATTTGTCTCCTCAAGTTGGATACTCTTGCATAGGTTTGGAATTTCTCATTGAAAAGTTGTAACATTGTTGACCATTATTGAATGGAATTTGGTCTCAATGATCTATACCATACTTTGGCTCTATCAATTAGTGTCCTAGGAAAGAGCTTAAGCTTTTGCCATCTATTTTCAATGTTTTAGCAAACACAAGTATCTTGGAAGGCTTGTAAATGATGTTGTGGATCTGAATCATAGCCTCCTGCAAATTTAGGAATATTATTCATATCAAGTTTGGGTAGATGACTCTGTTTGCGATGCCTGCGATATATCTTAATTACCTTTGTTATCTTCATCATACTTTTGGTGTCCAAGAAGGATTCATTGTCGTTAGACAAGTTGTGAGGAAAATTTCTATTTGGTTGATGGTGATGATTAGACTTGTGTTCATGTTGATGGCCTTAAGTATGTTGGTGGATTCAATTTTTACTTTTATTCTGACCCTCTAGCAGAACTTTATCCCTATAACTACATTCATCTTCGTTAGAACTAGACGTTGAAGGGGGAGTGGAAGATGAGGATCTAAAAGAATTTCCATGGCTTCTATGGTGTTCCTTAGGGTTCCTTGATCTATCTTTTCTAGATTTCAGGGCTGTCCTAGGCCTTAAGGCCTCCTTTGGTCCAGGACTTACCTAATCTCCTCCAGGGTTTTCTACCTTAGGTGAATGTAGTTTTTAAGTGTTGTCAGGGTGATCATGAACATAAGAAACCCTTGCATAAAGTTCGTCACTCCAATCTTCTTCATTGTATATCTCATTATTTCTCTAATGAATGCATTCACTATACAGTGTGTTGTCACTTCCGTGCGAGAGAGACATTGTTGTTGGTTTATGTTGTGTGTGAGCTGATATTTTTGGAAAGATATATTATTAATACCTTTATAGTGATCATGTATAATATAACTAATCTAGATAAGTAGCACCATCCCCAACAACGGTGCAAGTGATGAGCAGTGAGGTACCCCTACATCCAACCATATGAATCACAAGCATTCACACATGATTCGATCGAATTTCATGAATGGGACTAGTTGTGGAATCTAGATCGTTAGTCTTTAATTGTAGTTCACTATCTTGCCACTTGGACTAAGGGTAGCTTTGTCATGTATGGTTTAGTCTAACCTGAGGCATATGATGTTGTCTAATTTTATGCTACTCCTAATGACAATAAATAGAAAATTTAACTAAGCTAATGAACAATGAAAAATAAGATCTAAACTATCTTATGTGCGATGAGTATCCACTCTTAATCATCCATATACAGCTTGGACTTCATGAGACTACTTCTGGGATTTCCAAATATATGTCATTGGGTTTGCCAAATAATACACTGCTGGATTACCAAGTACTTACACTTAAAATGCTAGTGATTAAGGCATACGTATTCTACTTAATGATAGGAATAATAAATAGTAATAATTGGAAATGTTAACTAAAGGAAATAGTAAATCATTAACAATTAAAAGGACTAATGATCTAAGTGGATGCTTCAATGATGGGAATAATCTTGATCTTTATTTCCAATTATGTAACATGTCCAAGTATGTCACACTTGAATAAAGGTGCCATACGATTACAAACATCACATTGCAGGCATGCATTGGGAATAATAGGAATCTAAGAAAGACTATCAAAAATTGAAAACTAAAACTAAAACTCTATATTCTCCCTCAAACATGCACCCAAGTGCTGTATTTATAGGCTAACCTAGAGGAGATGACATTGGATATCTAACATTACTTCCTAGCTTTGACATTTGGTACCCAACATCGGGGCTTTGACATTAGGTACCCTACGTTGGAGCATATGAAAACATGATTCATCAGTTACCTAAAATAAGATTGTAAATAGGAAAAGCTAGCTATGGAGATGCAACAATAGGCATGGAAGTAGGTTATGAAACATTATATTGGGAGAAAGTTTGTGAAGGAAGAAGAAATAAGAGTGAAACATGTGGTTCTTAAATTAGTGGTGTAAAGAATGATGGTTGAAATAGGTTTGATAGTGGATTAGGATTTTGAAGCTATATTTGAGATGTTGGATTAACAATTGTCATGCTTGGGAATAAGCTATATGCTAGTGGTAATGTAAATGCAGGTGGAGCAATGATAGTTGAAGCAATGAAAGTGGGAGTAGTAGGGTACATTGTTTGAAGAACATGCATGAAAAATGGATTAGTGAAGTTGATAAGATTAGTGTATTACAGGATTTGGACTTTGTAGTTGTATGTTGAACTAATGAAAGAGTTTTGTGGATAGTGAGGCATGAGGGTTCTCATCCTCATCATTGTCACAAATGTTGATACCATCACCATCCTTGTGTTGATCTTAAAAATGGTAACTCCTATTAAAGTTGATGTTTGGATGCTCCATCGAGAAATCCAACATGTTTTCTCTTTGCTGGACTTTAGTGCACGCTGTTGCTTGAATTTTATCTCTGATATCCTATTGAATCATACATTAGTAGACTTATTTTATACCCTAAGATATATTAAAGTATTAAGTTTTCTATATGTATTTGGATAGGGTATGCATGCTTCTAAGTCAAGAGCCTTGTCATCAGGCTAACACCTCATTGTTGTCTTGGAGTAAATAGTTAAAAATACATTTGCATTTCAAAACCCTTTCCCAACAATTCCAATAAAATTTGTATATTTTTTATTAATCTACACTATCTTTTTACACTTTGAGAATTTTAGACATTATTTTTATATTACTTTTTGCTACTCCCTAATTTAAATTATGTAATGAAATCTAGTAAAATTATTTGTGTATATTTTGGCTAAATGTTAGTGATAAATGACTCAAGTGGTTAGCTTCTTATCTTATTAGGCAAGAGGTTGTCACTTCAAGTAATAGTTGAGGCATTATTATATTCATTTTTAATTCTTCCAATATATCCTAATATCTAGATGTCTTAGGGTGTACTTATAGTCAAGGTGTTGGAACCTGAGATAGGTGAAACATAGCTACACCCCAAGATTTACAGAAGGTTTGTAACTTTGTACTACATAGTAGAATTGAACTTATGACCTGGGATTACTAGGCTAAGACCCATACTACTAGCCTAACACCTCATTATTGGAGTATGCTTATAGTCATTTCCCTAAAGCCTCTCTTATATTTTTGTTAGAGTGTACTAGATGAACTTAGTTTTAACAATTATTTTCCCATGATACTTGTATATCTTAGAGACATAGCTCAAGTGATTATCCCATTGTTTGATAAGGATTTTTGGGTAAGAGGTTACTAGTTTAAGTCATGCTTCATACATGTTGGCTATAGTCTTCTATATTCTTTTGAAGTATCATGCTCAATATCTTTCTTATTATACTTATTTTTAAATTGTTTACAATTTTAATTCTCCCTTCCCTTAAATCAAACCTATGACTTATAACAAGTAAGCTATACATCTTAACCATTAAGCTATGCATCCATATATAAATTAGAAGATAAACACCACATACTACTTGAATGTACATACTATGAAATGCTAACATGTATATTTATTCACCTTTAGATTAAATAAAATTTCCAATAATAGCACAATAAAATTTAACACTTGCAATATCCCAGAGGTAGTCTCAATTGTGGAAAGGGAAGGGGTTGAGAGTTATGGCCTAGATTATTTGTAAGACACGTTATGATGTAATTCCAACAGACCACATGGAAAAGAAGTTTCTTGTTCAGTCCAATTCATAAGATGTCCTGTTGCAAAATACCTCCAATATTATTTAAAGTGACAGTAAAATAAATAAAGACCATAGCTATGTCTCTTCAAAACAAGAATCTAACAATTATTACTTGGGATCATTATTTTAAGCTAAAAGGTTGCTCTAGTGTTATTTTAAGGAACAATTCAATGATTCTAAACCTTCATTTGAAGTTTATTTCATCTTTTTTTATTCACATAGTTCAACTAATGAATTAATGAGGATAGATGAATAAGTACATGTTATTTTAGTGGTGAGACTTTTGATTTGAAACCTCTATAAGTTATGCTGTAGGGATAGAATTTCAAATTTTTTCCCACTATAAATGTACAGCAAAGTATATACTCTGCTTGTATTAAGTTATTTTATAAGATTTACTGCAAAAATAAAACAGTATAACATGATCTTAGACCAATATACAGGCAACTTTAACCATATATTTCTAAGTCATTTATAAATTGGATCTTGATAAACAATGTAAGTTATAAAATTCTAATTAAATGTATCTATGCTATAATTATTTTCAGAATTTCAACACTCAAAAACAAATAGATATAGATATACCTTTAAGTTAAACATTCCTAGTGTGCCCATGGTCACGGAAAAAGAATAGGACCAATTATTAGTGAAGGATATTCTACAACAAAGGTGTTTGATAATGCTAACGGACAGACCATAACTAACAAATTTTCCACCACGTTATCCTAGATTGTTGAACGCAAGTGCGGCTTCCTATTATGTTCAGGTCCTGTTATTTGAAGAAGTAAGAAAATTTCACCGTTGAAAATCTTATTCCCCATGAAACCAGTATATTTCACCTCGTGCCATATATGCACGGCGAGGAAAATTCGCAGCATTATCCTTTGGAGGAAAATTCGCAGCATTATCTTTTGGTGTTGTTTTGCAGCAAAGAAATTACTAAGGTTGGAAAACTTGTACATCGATAATAAAAAGGCAGGTGGAGACGAAGGAAGAATTTCTTAAGGCACAAACCAACGTTACAAACTTTGCAAAGGTAAGAAATGCACGGCAAGGAAGAAAATTTGCAGCATTATTCTTTGCTGTTATTTTATAGAAAAGAAATTACTAGAAAACTTGTAAGGTGAACATGAAAGAAGAATCTCTTAAGGCACAAACCAATTAAGACATTTCAAAGTTACTGAAGAATCTCTTAAGGCACAAACCAATTAAGACGTTTCAAAGTTACTGACCAATTAGGACGTTTCAAAGTTACTGGTAAATATAAGAAATGCACGGCAAGAAGAAAATTAGCAGCATTATCCTTTGCTGTTATTTTGTAGCAAAGACATTACTACGTTAAGTTAGAAAACTTGTACATGGATAATAGAAAGGCCAAGAATCTCTTAACGCATAAACCGATTAGGACGTTTGAAACTTACTCGCAAATGTAAAAATTGCACGGCAAATGAAACATTGAATTGGACTGTCTTATTATTATTTTATTGGCGACAACGTTAGCGTGCAAATTGAAATGACCATGCAGAAGCGTGATTGTAGATGAAAATCTATTAAACCATGTAGTCCTGTTATAGAGAGCAATTTTAGGAGCTCTGAGAATTTTAAATCATGTTTACGATAGAATATGACAACAGTCGAAGTAAGTAATGGGCCGTGGAAAGGTCAGTGAAGAGTGGAACATAGTCAACATACCGATAAAAATCTTTTCCACATGGGGACGACGTGACAATACTGTTCAACAACAATGACCGGCAAGATGAGGAATTTAGACGAGGTCAGTTCCTGAGGTTATCTACATCCAAAGCAAGAATCACCATAAATTTAATATAGTTTGAAAAATCTAATCAAATAGGTAAATCAAGAAGCCTTTTTATAAATTGAATCTGTGTAAAAATTGGATTAAAATCATCAATATTTACAAAAGAGAGAGCACTTATATGCACTCATATTAGTAATGACACTAAACATTTCTTTTCATCTAAGAGCTCTGTTAGAGTAGAAAATCAAATATAGAACGTTAATTTTTGCTGGCATTAGAATTAACAATATACAATATATTAAACTTAAAAAACTCAATAAAAATATAACACTATTCATTATATCAAATATTGGATCTAATTTTGAATTGGCTTCAATGTTACTTTTTGATTTATCACAAATTTCTCAATCTATGATATTTAGAAGTGGCAAAAATGATACCTAAATCTTTCTGAAAATAAGGTTTGTTATAAAAGTCCTGCCAATTCAATTTGCATTTGTAAAATTTTTGACCTCCAAACTAATTGGTAAATCGGTGATTTATGGCCAACTTAAAAAGCTATGATTCAAAGGATGGGAATGTAAGAAAATAATTGTGCAGAAAATCGATTGTACAAGTAATCAAAGTATAGAATGCAAAAGCAAATGGCACAAGAAATTCACATGCATAAAATAACTGAAAATGCACAATGCCTAAGCAAATGGAACTGACCTCTAGCCATTGATACCTCAAATTAAACTTGGTGTTTGGATTTTTTTTTCAATATTGAGGGTC
>MNCI01006929.1:806676-820946 GCA_015680685.1 Gnetum montanum | reverse complement strand
GAATAACCTATTTTATATACATTAGGCTCTTAGTGGCCAGCAAGGGTTCATTGTTGCTAGGTAGGTTATGGAATCATGAATTGGGACGATGTTGTCTTCATTTATGTACATAGGAGACCCCTGCATAAGATTGAGTACTCCTAACTTCGTCTTCATCATTGTATAATTCGTTGGTTCTCCAATGAATTGCCTTACTGGTTGTTGCATTATCATAGTCTTATGAGAGAGACATTGTTGTGAATTTGTGTGTAACTTAATTGAAATTAAGTTTTTTTCTAAGAGATATATTGTGAATACTTTGTTACAGCGATCTTGTATGATATAACTAATCTAAATAACTAGCACTATCCTTGGCAATGGCACCAATGATGAGTGGCGAGGTACCCCTACACTCAACCATACAAATACAAACGTTCATACATGAGCTAGTTGAACTCCACAGACGAGCTAGTTGTGGTACCTAGATAGTTACACGTTGATTGTAGTTCACTATCTTTTCACCTAAACTAGTACTTGCTTTGTCACGTATCGTTTAGTCCAGAGTGAGGTGTATGATGTGGTCCTAAGCTAGTGCTACTCCTAGAGGCAATGGAAAATAATTCTGTTTTAAGCTAATAGGGAGTGGGAGAAGAGAATCTAAGCTAGCCTAAGTGCAATGAGCATCCATCCTTAATTATCTATACACATCTTGGACCTTGTGTACTACTTCTGGGATTACCAAGCATATATTACTTGAGCACTCCTAGATACATTACTGGGTTACCAAGTAGTTACCCTTAAATGTTTGTAATTAAGTCATACTCATTCCACAATTAACAACAAGAATAGTAGATGAAGGTAAAGAAATATTAATTAAGAAAATAATAAATAATAATAATAGTTAAGCAATTAAAACTAAGTGAATGTTGCAATGATGAAGTAATCTTCATCTTTATTGCCAGTCATGTATGTGTCCAAGTACATCACACTCAAATAAAGGTTCCATACAATTACAATCATCACACTATAGGCATGCTCTGGGGAAAGAGTTTTCTACACTACTTACCCCTCTTTCTTGTGTGCCTGCATGTGGTATTTATAAGCTTACATAGGAACCATGATTTTGTGTATCCGATATCATTATGCAGGCCATGATATCGCATACCTGATATCGAGGGTCTAGGGATCCAATATCAAGGATCCAATGTCAAGGGTCTAATGTTAAGGATCCAAAGGCAAGGGTCCAATGTCAAGAGTCTGACGTCAAGGGTCCAATGTCAAGGGTCTGATATCAACACTTGACAAACCACGATTCATCAACTGTAATGCTAACTCATGCTATTTCTAACTATATCAAGGTTGGCAATCTTCCTACAAAAGGATCTAACCCCAGAAGTCCACTCATTTATCTCTAGATTGTTGGATAGGAGCCATGCAACACTCTTCTTGACTTTGGTCCTAGAGTTAACTTCATCTCCCATGATATGTACAAGGCCTAGAACCTACCACCTCTTAAGAAGAGTAACATTCGTCTAGAATTAGCAGATTAGTCAATTATTGTTCCTTTGCAATTAGTAGAGGACATTGTAACCATAGTTTGTGGATGGTCCTATCCTGCTAATTTTTTGGTAATCAAGGTGGATAATTGCAAAAATGACTTCCCCATCATCATGGGAAGAGCTTGGTTAAGTATGGTCGATGTAAGAATCGGTATAAGGAACCTGTCTTTGCAAATATCTAAGGAAAATGAGCTAGGAAAATTTGAGAAGAAGCATATTCCATGTATCATGTACAATGATAATGGATGAAATTGTGTGCAAAAGATTTGGTCAATCAAGAGTACATACATTAAGGCATGTAATCAATTTACACAAGAGATCAATATTCAAAGGTGTCTATACATAGCAGCCACAAAGCAAGAGGGCACCTAGTGGCTGATAGTTGATTTAGATAGCAGCATAATATGCATGGAGCCAACTGAGAGTTTAACTTATGCATATGTTCAAGGCATGGACAAAATTGAACAAGTCCATTCCAAACTCTCTAACGAAGATGATGATACTTGTTGCGGAGAGTTGGAAATCCCTGATCACTTCAAATAGGAGCTCTTAGAAGTAAAAACTTTACTGGTCGGTATGAAGTATGCATTTCTAAAAAATGGTAAATCAGTCATCATTAATGCTAAACTTGCTCTTGAGTAAAAGGAAAATTTTTTGAAAGTGGTGAATAAATGGTCAATAGCGTTTGCTTGGTCATATCCAGAGCTAACAGGAGTCAATCTAAAGATATGCTAGCATGCATCTACACTAACTCGATCATGAAGCCTAAAAGGTAGTTGCAAAGGTGGATAAACCCCAAATTAAAGCAAATTGTCAAAGAGAAGATAGAGTAACTTTTCAAGGTGGGGTTCATCTATCTAGTTGTGGATAATAAGTGGGTTAGTCCAGTCATAATTATACCAAAGAAGCATGGAAAATGGTGGATTTACATTGACTTTAGGCTATTAAATATGAAAACATTTAAAGATCACCTTCCTTTGCCATTTGTGGATCAAGTATTAGACATCATATTTGGTCATTGTTATTACATCTTTTTGGATAGTTATAGTGGCTATAACCAAATCCAAATTGCAACCAAAGACTAGGCCAAGACAACATTCACGAGTCCTTAGGGGACTTTTTCATATTATAAGATGCCATTTGGTCTATGCAATGCCTCTACAACATTTCAATGCTTGGTCCTTAGTATCTTTCAATAGTATATCAGTAGTGGTGTTGAAATATTCATGGATAACTTTTCCACCTATGGAGCTACCTTTGAACAAGCCTTGAATAGACATGAATAAGTGTTGAAAATATGTGTAGAGATAAACCTACAACTCAACTAGAAAAAGAGCCATCTTATGATCCAAGAAGGCATTGTGTTAGGGCATCGAGTTTCACAAAAAGGGATTGAGGTAGACCTAGAAAAGATAAAATTCATCCAAGGAATAACACACCAACCATAGACCATTGAAGATGTTCAGTAATTCCTTGGACACACCAGCTACGACTAGTGATTTATTGAGAATTTCTCTAAGATTGCAAATCCACTGGTAGAACTTACAAAGAAAGATGCATCTTTCATCTGGACTAAGAAATATGAACATGCATTCTAATAATTAAAGGATAAACTCATAGAAACACCAATTCTATGAGCACTAGACTGGTCCAAACCTTTCAACATCATGATAGATGCATCTAACTACACCTTGGGAGCTATGCTCAAGAAAATGTATGATAGGAAACATCCATATTACATCCATTAGGTGAGCCAAATCATTGTGGGGGCATAGTTAAATTACAACACCATGGAAAAAGAATTAATGATAGTTGTGTACATGCTAGAAAATTTTAGACATTATGTGCTAGGTTACAAAGTATTTGTACATACAAACCGCAGTGTAATTTGCTTCCTTATGAACAAGCTGATGGTGAGCTCTAGTGTCATACGATGGCTCGTGATCTTGTAGGAATTTGATCTCACTATGGTAGATCGAAAAGGCACTAAGAATGTGGTTGTTGACCACCTCTCTTGCTTAAGATGGGATAACAAAGAGGAGGAGAGCCTGCTCTCTAATCAATTTTTAGAAGGACTCCTCTTTACTAGGGTAATAAGTGAACAAATGCTTGAAAAAGTAATATGGTATAATGACATCCTCACATATCTTCTTACTCAAGAGATTTCATAGGAGTTGGATTTTAGGAAAAGCAACAATTTCTTCATCAGATCAAATACTTCATCGAAATTAACGAACACCTCTACAAGGTGTGTGTTGATGGCCTAATTTGTTGGTGTGTCTTTGACGAAGATCAACTACATGTTCTCTAGGATGCTTATGAAGGGCCTTGCGGAGGCCACTACGCAAGGAGGTGCATGACCATAAAAATCCTGATGGTAGGATACTATTGGCCTACAATCTTTAGGGATGCCTACTAGTTCATTCAGTCTTGTAAACATTTTCAATGTGACAGGGGAATGACCACTCACATGGAAGGTCCTCAACAGTGGATTCAACCACTAGAACCTTTCGACATATCGGTTGTTGACTTTATGGGTCCCATCATGCCCATGTCTAATGGAAAGGCATACATTATAGTATTAGTTGACTACTATACAAAATGGGCAGAAGACACAAATGTTACTGNATTAGTTGACTACTATACAAAATGGGCAGAAGACACAAATGTTACTAATTATACATCATCCATTGATGCCAAATTTATATAACAAAAAATCATGAATAGGTTTAGGGTGCCATGTTCACTAATCTCTAATAATGAAACTCATTAGATAGGTGTCACATTTAGAAAATTAATGTAATGCTTGGGGGTTGAACATAAATTAACAACACCTTACCACCCCCAAGCCAATGGTCAAGCAGAGGTAACCAATCGGGAGATTACAAAAATACTAACGCAAATAATTAACAAATATAGGAAGGATTGGAATACAAAGCTTAACAATGTTCTCTGGGCTCATCATTCAACTTGGAAGCTTTCTATTGGCTATTCTTCCTACGAGTTAGTGTGTAGAAAACTTCCAATGTTCCCAATTCAATCTGAGCTCCATACACTCTCAATGGCTTGTGACCTAAACCTTGACCCAAGTCTAGCATAGAAGGAAAGATTGATCAATCTAGACATGCTGGATGAAAATCGATTGGTGGTGCTATCCTTGAATGAGGTGAACAAGGCATTCAGCAATCAACATCATGACCTTAGAATCAAGAAAGTAAAACTTCAACCAGGAGATAAGGTTCTTTACTAGAACCCCACACATGTACCCAAAAAGATAAAATTCCAAACATTTTGTGAGGGACCTTATATAACTGATCAAACCTTTCCCTCTAGGGCTATGATAATCTACAAACCTGAAAGCTTGAATAAAAAGCAGTTGGTTAACATCCAACAAGTGAAGCCTTTCCTAAAACCAAAATAGGCCAGTGCAACTACCACCTCAACAAATGGACAGTCATGTTCTATTTTTTACATCTCCTCCTTCCAACTTAGTCATAGGGGAGATGGCCATCCATGCTAACCATTACCATGGCCTCTCAATTTTTCTACCTTTTTTTTTCATGTTTTTGATTTTACAAATTTTTGATTTTTTTTCTAATTTTACACCACCTTTAGTACCTTTGAACTTTCTTGATTATTTTACACTTTCTTATATATTTTGGTTTTGTTTTGTTTTATTTGAGTGTGAGGTTTTCTTATTTTTGCTAATAAAGAATGCTTTATTATCACAAGACATAGTGTTGCTGTTGTTGTTTCCTAATGATGGTTTGTGCTTAATGTGTGATTGTTGATGTTTGGTTTCTATTTTTGAATTATGATGTCTGATGACTTTGACATGGTTTATTTTTTATGGAATAGGTAGTGAGTCCACATCATCCACCCATTCAATGAACTTTATGGTTTTTCTTGTTATAGAAATAGGTTTCTTTGCACTAAAGATACTTTTAATCAATTAGTGACCTTGGAAATTTTGGAATTAGTAAGGATTTAAAGGTTTGTAAAGGGTGTGACTTCAAGGGGACTCAATACTCTTTGTCTTTTTCTTTTTGCATAAGTTCTTTAGTGTTTTTCATGAACTTCTTACTCTTCCACACCAATCACTAATAGGAAGTCAAAATAACGTTGTTGCATGGTGTGGTTTCCATTAAAAAAACAATGGAAATTCAAAGAACACCCCTTCAACATGAGTAAGTCCTTATATGGTGTGGTTCCCATTTCAAGGAAAATGATGGAAATTCAAAGCACATCCCTTGGACAAATAAACAGGCTACAAGAATTGCTTATGGGCCTTGAATGATATGCACCTATGCTTGAAGGTCCCCTCTAAATAAGGCCCACTCTCTTATTCGTACTTCTTTTTTCTTCTCCTTGTGGAATGGTGGTTGTTTTGTAGAGGCATTTTTGTGTCTTGAGTAGGTGAATTGATCTTAGAGTGGCAATGCAAAGTCATTGAAAGTAGTTGGTTTTGGTCTGGACTGAGGATGAAACTTCCTAGGTCACTTTAAATACATATTCCACAAGGGACTTCTTATGACCTCAAGTTGGAACTCCAGTTTATCTTCTCTATCATCCATCCATGCTACCATAATTCACCTCACTATCATGTTCTATGTTGTGCTCTATGCCTTAGTCTGATGTGTTGGGATTCTTGAGTGGATTCTTTTGAGTTTGTCTTTAACTTGTCATGACCATTAAATCAACTATGGGGCCCATGAACTCCTTAGTTGAGGTTATTCAAGGGCAAAAAAGGCATGAGCCTACTATGGGGAGGACCCACTTGCATAGCTTTTTGATCAAATAGTTAAGGTTTCTTACCTTTGACATCACCACAATCCAATCTTTTGTGTATTCCATTGCGTAAACCACTCAGTACTCCTTAATCTTTCATTTCATTCATCCACTAAATTAATTTTTCTTCATTTTTCCAAATTTATGATCTTTAAAATCATCTTCTCACATTTTCATACTAATCTTAGTCTTTAGAGCTTTTATTTGACACCAATTTCACTCAAAAACTCTTCCTATTTTGAAAGTTTCACTAAAGTCAAAGTTTGAATATGGTGGTCAACGGTTGCATCGTTGAGGTCCCATTGATGCATCCACCCTAGTCAACAAGGCCTAGTCAACTAGGCCTCTTTGAGACATCACAAAAACCCTATATATATCACCAGATACTTTACAATTTTCTACCATTTGCTCATAACATAAAGGGAGTTTTGGAAATTTTTCAGAGTCCACAAACCTTCTAGAGCTCATAATTTCCCAATTATTTTTCTAAATCACTTCATTTTTCAATCCTACACTTACCGGAGGTAACATCTTTATCATGGGGGCTACAAATCTTAAGGTTTCTAATGAAAAATCAATGAAATTTTTTGGAAATTTTTCTAACTCCCCCAGAGCGTTGATAACCTTAACAACATATAAACATCAACATTTTCATAAATTAACCCTTCCAACAACCTTTGGGATAATTTGTTAATGATAATACATAAATAAATGATAATTGGATTAATTATAGCCATAATCACAACTTAGCCAAGTGTAAGTATCCTTAAGAGATAAGGTATTCCAATTTTTTTGAGATTATACAATAATTACTAATCCATGGTTTTATTATGATTACAAATGACACCAAAGAAAAAACATTTGCAAGAAAGAGAAACCTTGCAAACATGAGAGAAATGACACAAAGCTGAAAGGAGCCAACAAGAACAAGGCAAAGAACTACCTTAGGCAACCCATGTAATGGGACCTCTTCAGGAGGAGCCCAAAGTTGAATCTGTCAGATAAATTCTAGAGGAAGAAGTGCCAACTGAATAATCATAAAGAGGAGAAGTGCCTAGTCCTATGCCAAGGCTTAAGGTCACTTTGAATTAAGCCTACCTTTATATCATCAAGTCCTAAGAAATTCAACTATATGTTCTTCAAAAGATCAACTTCAGGTCATTTTTAAAAAAGGCTCTAGAGGATGTCAAGGCTTAATTGCAAGCCTCACCCATGTGGTCAATCATCATGTCTAGTGGGGAGTGGTACATGGGAGAAACATACCTCTTCTGGAATAGTTGAAGGTCAAGATCCATAGTTAAGATCAAGGACATTCAAATGTCCTATTTAGCAGAAGTTATTGCACAAGCACTTAGGTTGCTTGACATTGGAACATAGCTAGCAAAATTATCCACGTAAGGTGATCCTAAGGCCAAGAAGAAATGGACCCAACATTCCTATGGGCTGGACCATAAGGAGTATGGTGCACTCACACCTGTAAAGTGGATTTATTTCAAGATTATGGCCTATCAACTCAATCCAATGATGAGGCCAAGTAAGGTAACTACTTTCTCCATCCAAGCATGTGCTGCACTAAGCAGGAAGTTCCTCATTAACCTTCCACAATTGCTATATTTGGAGATTGAGAAGAATTTCAAAGAAAATGAATGTGGAAGGAAGATCCTACCCTTTCCATGCCTCATCAGAAAACTTTGTAAGAGGGCAAGCATTATTTGCTACTCCAACAACACACTCAGGCATACTCCTTTGCCTTCATGGTCTGATATCATGAAAGAGAAGATGCTAGTAATGAGTCAATTAGAGGAGTTGTTGCTACCACCATCCACTCAAGAAATAACACTGAAGCCCTGCATAACCATGGAATGGTTGTGGAAAACCTAAGAATATCTTTTGAGTGAACAAGAGTAGCAAGCAGGAATGAGTGGGGTATATGCATTTGTGTACTAGCCAGTGATGAGTCACCTTAATGAGGTGGCCTGAATAGTTAGCCAGATGAAGAGGGGTGGTCCCATTTTCTATGCTCAAATAATGTAGCTAACTTTGAGGTTGGATTCCAATGCTCAAGAGGTGACAATGTCACTAGCAACACATCATCTATTCCTAGAAATCTCTAGGAATGTTGCCACTTTCTCAGTGTGGTTGGAGAAAGGTGAAGAGGTAACTATCTTGGTGATGTAGCACCAAGTGTACGAGATAGGAGCAGAAGTAGTGGTTAACCCTATAGTAGAAGCATTGAACACACCTACGGTGTCTATATTAGACATATCTACACTTCAAGATGTGTAGATGTCTATAGGCATGATCAGTGGAAAATTGAACACAACACAACACGAATAGTTGTTGGAACGACTAGTAGGAACTAGGAAACTGACTTTGGACATTTTTGATCTTCTAGAGAACATCACCACAACCTAGTCAAAGCTATTCAATGCAAGGGGTAGATGCATTATTTTGAAGGGGCAACTAGAAATGACCTAAGAGAAAAATCAATGCTTGACAGTGGAGGTTGCTAAACTTCGTGCCCAACTTGCAGAACAAGCAATCCTTAGCCTAGCAGTGACAAGGGATGAAGATATCAAATATCTTCAAGAACAATGTTAGATGGCTGAGGAGGAGGTAGTGATGACCATATTTAAAGAGTCTGTAGTAGAAGCTGAAATGCACTTAATCAAAAAGGACTTGACTCAGATACATCGAGAGAATGAAGCATTGACCACACAAAATTATTACCTATGAAACGTTGATGCTTAAAATGATCAAATGCAAGAATTGATTTATCAAAAGTAGGAGTATTTTGCTAGGGTAAACATTGAATTGAGGAAATTAGCCATGGAAAACTACAATTTGTCAATGGAGGAGGTACACACCTTGTGCCAAAAATCAACCATTGAGATCACTTCCTAGAAGAAAAAAGTCCTAAAATTTGAGAAAGTGAAGAATCACAATAGGGACTAGGTCAGTTTGTAGAAGGAAGTGAATGAAAAGAAAATTTAAATGGCAAAGGTGAAAAAAAATGAAGCCTTCCAGCAACTCCAACAAGGAAGAGAGATGTGGTAGCCCATTCTTAATAGAATTGATGCCTACAAAAAAATGAAGATCTACTTAAAGGAGTTGCAAATCAAGTAAATGATAGAGTGCATGAAGTTGGCTAATTTCCATTATGCAAACCTAGCAATGCTAATAGTTGGACGATTGTAGTTAGAATTGGAGAAATAAGTGACTAGCTCATATTTGCTATATAAGGCTAAGTTCAAGCACCACAAAGACACCAAGCAGAGACTTGAGATTACTAATGCTGAACTCAAAGTTCTCACAAGGTGATTTAGAGATCAATGATCTATCATTGAGAACCTAGCCAAATGAATGAATAAGTACTAGGAGCTAAAGAACACAGTCAAGGCATTTGACATTGAATGTAAACAATTTTTTGCCTAGTTTGTCAATGCCAAGGAGTTGTTTCTAGAAATCTTGTGTCCTTGGGATGTGCCCATTTTGACCCACATTAGGAAAGTTGTGTGGACGGTGCATGATCCTAGGAGTAAGGATGAGAAAATGAAAGCACTACTAGATGCCTTAGTTACACTTAACCATACCAACAAACATCACAAATGTAATTTGAAAGATAATGATTGACCTTAGGACCACTTCCTAAAGGGCTAGTGCACTAGAAATAGTAAAGTCTATGGAATTTAACTAGATTATGCATGAACACTTCATGATTCGTATAGTTGGGCATAGGGGTACCTCTCCACTCATTAGACTGGCACTCTTATTACTCTTAGCCATAAAGATAGCAGCTGAATTATCACAAAACATTCTTAATAGCCTAGATATAGAATCCACAATTCTATGCCTTGATATAAAACTCTTTAACCATACACCATGTGAAGTAGCCTTAAAATAAGAAATGAACTCTACCTCCATTATGAAAGTAGTAATCAAAGTTTTCTTTCCACTCCTCTAGGAGATAGCCCCTTTAGCTAGCATAAAAACATAGCCAGATGTGAATTTCTGTGAATCAACACAGCTAGCAAAGTTTGAATCAGAGTAGCCAGTCACCTTTAAGGAGTTGGTTTATTTATATATAAGCATGTAGTCTTTTGTACCTTGAAGGTACCTCATCACTTTCTTTGTAGCCTTCCAATGGTCAATACCTGAATTACTCTAATATTTTTCCAACATTCCAATAGCAAATGCAATGTCAAGTCTTGTGCAAACTTGAGCATACAAAAGGCTTCCAATAGCTAAATCATATGGAATGTTTCTCATCCGACTCTTCTCTAAATGATTCCTATGGCATTGGTTCAAATTGAACCTATCACCCTTCACAATGGGTGCTATACTTGGTGAACAATCTTTCATCCGAAGCCTCTCTAAAACTTTATTGATATAGGTTTCCTATGATAGTCGTAGAATATATCTAGATCTATCCCTATGAATTTGAATGCCAATGATATAAGATGCCTTACTCAGATCCTTCATCTCAAAAATTTTAAGGAGAAAATGTTTCACCTTGCATAACTATCCACTATAATTGGTTGCAGGAAGGATATCATCCACATATAAAACAAGGAAATAGATTTTTTTCCTACTAACTTTTTGTTATATACATTGATCCATGATGTTTTCTTCAAAACCAAATGAAGTGATGATATCATGGAGTTTTAAGTACCATTGATAGGAGGCCTATTTCAATTCATATATGGATTTCTTAAGTTGGCATACCAATTGCTCACCATCACTAGAGGAAAATTCTTTAGGTTGTTATAAACCTCTTTCTCTAGGTCACCATTAAGGAATGTTATTTTCACATCCATTTGATGTAATTCAAGATCAAAATGGACAACCAATGCCATTATAACACGAAGGGAGTCCTTCTTAGATATAGGAGAAAATGTCTCCTTATAATCTATTCCCTCTTTTTGAGTGAACCCTTTAGCGACAAGTTTGGTCTTATATCTTTTAATGCTTCCCAATGAGTCTTTCTTAGTCTTGAAGACCCGTTTGCATATAATGGATTTTATATCATTAGGAAACTTGACAAGATTTCAAAATCCATTAGATGACATAGAGTTCATCTCATCTTTCATGGAATTGTACCACAAGTTAGATTAATTATAAATCATGGCTTATGAAAATGTTTCAGGATCATTTTTGGCTCCTATGTTGTAGTCAAATTCCTCTAGATACACCATATAGTCACTAGGAATCACTGATTTCCTTACTCTAGTAGATCTTCTTAATGTTGGTTCATCATTCTCTTGAGGATCATGATGTTCAATAGGTTGTTCAATAGGTTATGGTATTTGTTGTTCATTTGGATCCACTACTTCTTGATCAGCAGTTTGTGGAACTTCAATGATTGGTTGTTGTTCATTATGCATTTGTGCTCTAGGAATATTGTGTACAATAATTAGTCTATCATTTGAAATAGTGGGTTGAGTGTTTGTATGATCTATCTCAGGAATAATGTTCCAAGATCTACTTCTCCCACTAATCAAGTCATTCTCAAGAAATTTGGCATTCCTTGATTCCAAAAATCTAGTAGTATGTGATGGTCAATAAAATCTATATCCCTTAGACCATTCAGCATATCCAAGAAAATACCCACTTATGGTCCTTGGGTCTAGCTTCTTTTCTTGTGGATTATAGACTCTTACTTTAGACAAGCATCCCCAAATGTGTATATGTTGCAAACTCGATTTCCAACCTTTTCATAATTCAAATGGTATCTTTGAGACAGCCTTGGTTGGAACTTGGTTCAATATATACATGGCCATCTTAAGAGCTTTAGTCCACAAGGACTTAGAAAGCTTGAAGCTACTAAGCATACCCTACACCATGTCCAATAATGTTTGGTTTCTTATTTTTGCCACACCATTCTGGTCTAGAGAACCAGACATAGTGTGTTGGAAAATAATTCCATGGTCTTAAAGAAACTTAGCAAATGGACCAAGTGCTTTTCCATCATTAGTATATCTACCATAGTATTCATCACCTCCATCAAATCTTAGTAACTTTATTTTCTTACTACATTATTTCTCTACTTTAGCATTAAATACCTTAAAGGAATTTAAATCTTTTCTCTTTTTATAAAACAGGTAGAGATACATATATCATGAGTAATCATCAATAAAGATAATGAAATAATTTTGACCATACACATCCATATCTGGACTACAAATATCTATATGTATGATCTCTAATATGTCTAAAATTCTCTTAGCATCTTTCTTTGACTTATTGGTCTGCTTCCCCTTTATGCAGTCCACAAAAGTATCAAAGTTAGCAAAATCTAGAGTACTAAGTACTCCATTATTTACTAATCTCTTAATTATCTCAATAGAGATATGCCCTAATCTACGATGCCACAACAAAGAGGATTCTTCATTCATAACACATCTCTTAATGCTAGCATGAACATGCATAGAAGTATAAGAAGTTTCATTTTGTAAATTAATTTTGAAAAGATCATCTATTAATGTACCATTTCCAATAAGTTCAGATCTATAATATAAATTGAATATAGTGTTTGAAAAATTAAAGGAAAATCCCAATGATACAAGCCTTGAAATAGAAATTAAATTCCTTGAAAAAATAGAAATATTAAATGTCTTTTCCAACTCTAAAACAAAACCACTACTTAAAACTAATTTGCATGTTTTGACTACCTTCACATGTGAGCGCATCTTATTTCCTGAATAGATGCATGACTCACTTCCCGCTGGCTTCCTTAGATTTTTCACCCCCTATAACGAATTAGTAACATGGATTGTAGAACTAGAATCAATCTACCATGTGTCATGGACAACATCAACCATATTAGATTCAAAACAAAGTAAGAGTTAAGTACCTTCCTTTTCAAGCCATTTCTAATATTTAAAACAATCCTTCTTTATGTGCCCTTTCTTTTTGTAGAAAAAACATATGGATTCTTTCTTAATATTAGCTTGTGTAGGAAATTTGACCTTCCACTTGGNACTTGCCTTTGGCTTGTTCTTTATTCTTTCCTTGTGTAGCTAGATGGACACTCTCTTTCACTTCCATAGCAAGTCTTCCCTCTTCTTGCATACACATGGTCATTAGTTCATTGATTAACCATTTGTTCTTATGTGTGTTATAAGATATCCTAAAGGGTCCATATTGCAATGAGAGCATGTTTAAAAAGTAGTTGATTAGTGGCGAGGTACCCCTACACTCAACCATACGAATACGAGCATAACATCTGCAATCTGGTCGAACTCCATAGACTAAGTGCCTACACGCCTCATGGAACACTTAAGGTTAATTATTCATTTTCTTCCCAGACTTACTTGTATTTTTCATGGTGTATGGTTAAGTAAGTCTGAGGTATATGATTTTTATGTCTTTTCAATTTTATCTCCTATGCTAGAGAGGTGAAGGATTGAAGAGACTAATTAACTAACTCTAACTAACTAACTAAGCCTTAATTAACCTAGCTTCAACATCCGTTCCCACTTACCATTCACACCCTGAACCAATGCAACCATGGTTACCAAATGCTAGTCATTGCTAGGATCACCACGTGTAACACACGTGCTCGAAGCAGTCGTACTAAGGCACTTAACCAGGAGAGAAGGGTTGAGAAAGATTTAATTCCTAATAAAGCATGTAAATGATAAATAATAAATAAAAATAAATAAAATTCCTATTTAGCCTATTTCATGCACTGCAAGGTTTATCCAAGAATTTTGTCTTTATATTCGTACACAAATATGTGTTTAGGTACAATATCTACTTAAATAAAGATCTGTTCACTTTGGAGCTCCTACTGTGGGCACATGGAAAATATTCTATCTATGGAGAGGTAAAACTACCATAGTTTCCCTAAGGGTCTAGATCTAGATGAGAAACAAGGGAGATCCACCTCTTATTTATAGATATGACAACGCACCACGATATCATGGGGGACAATGCGATATC
>MNCI01006929.1:769264-785654 GCA_015680685.1 Gnetum montanum | reverse complement strand
GCCCACCTAGGCAGATGCTCACGGGGTGCTCGGACGAGGGGCCCACCCGGGCAGATGCGCAGCGTGTGGGAAGAAAAAGTCGTTGCCAGCTTTGAAAGCCGTATGTTTGCACGGTAAGGCATCATTGGCAGGGCAGTGGTAGGTGAGGTGAGAACCAATGACCCATTCTCGACATCGAATAAAAATGTAGTCTCCGATGCGAATATGCGAGTCCAGGTCACGAGCCCGCGAGGGACGTTCCCTGACGAAGAACCGCGGAAGTCCACAAATCCAAGATGAGACTGCAGCCATGCCAAGATGCTGCAGAGTGGTGTACAAAATTCACGAGGTGTGCGTGGAGGAGCCGACCCGGGCAGATGCGCAGCGTTGCAGTTAAATCCGAGTGCAGAGCAGCGAACAGAAACGCGGAAACATCGAACAACAAATGATTAGCAAACTGGAAAGAACAATGGCATAAGGGACTGCGAAGAAGCAGAGGGCCGGAAGACGGCGTGGGGATTCATTTTTGCGTTTGCGGAGACGTTCACGGCGAAAGCAGCCATAAACCTGGGCATTCCGGATATGCTCCAGGCGGAGGGTCCGAACGCTAAGCTAATCCTCGCAGAAATCGGGGAGGGTCCGAACGCCAAGCTCATCCTCGCAGAAATCGGGCAGTGCCTGCAGAGCCCGAATCCGCTGGATCTGAACGTTCTCAATTGCGATTGCGATTTCTTGTGGTGCAGCGTTTCTTGCTTTGAGGTCAATCTTATGAGATTATAAAGCCTATTATATGCTATGTTTGTTTGTAAATGGAGAACATTGGCTAACTGTAGCCATAACGTTAACATAAATGGTCATCGACAAGAACAATTGAAAATAGACATGATCTGGAGGAGGAGGTTGAGGGTTATCTCCGCCCTCGAACATTTACTTGACACAGGCTATGGAAAGGCTTCAATGAGGCAGCGCCACTCAGGGGCTGGCAGCGGCTTGAACTTGTAACCACGGAACTCGGGCCACCATGGTCTCGTTGATGACAGCACCGAACTCGGACCTGCTAGACCTGCTACTTTCATCGTTCACCATCAGGAACATGGGTTTTAGAGATGCGTGGCTGTGGCCGCGGCCACTCTGCGCCGGCGTCAACAGCCACTTCGATGCCGGAGTCAGGCAGTAGCGCGTTATGCAGTCTCGGACGGCATCCTCGGCCGAGAAGAAACGCTGCGCCACAAGAAATCGCATGATGGGATTGAGAACGTTCAGATCCAGCGGATTCCTGCTCTGCAGTCGGTGCCTGCTTTATAAAGGTTGCTCCATTATATAGGTCAAAAACGTCATGAACAAACAAAGATTGAACAAATTTGATTGAAAGCATAAATTTAAATTGGGAAATGGGTAGAGAAACAGAGGATATGAATGAGTGATTCCATTTTCTGAGATCTTCTTTCCTCATCCAAGAATGGCTTGATTAACATCATCTCTTTAAAATCATCTGATGATCTCCGTCAATTCATATAGATATCTATCTAAGCCAGTTAAGCTACCGTCCAAAGTACATACATGGCATCCATGATGTCGCACAAAGGGTTAAGCCACAACAAGACAAAGGGGGTTTGTTTGGTAGAACGTTTTAGTTAGTTTGTACCTATGCATCGGAGATTCGCGATTCTGATAAATTTTGACGAACGTTAGCGTCGGATTAGGGAGTACAGAAAAAAGAAGCGCATTAAATTAACAATGGGTACGTATTTCATGATTTCCAATGAAATTTTATCAGGATTTGTACATATACATTGAAACTTGCCTGGTATTATTCTTGACTTTTTGGTTCTTGCCATGTCTGCATTGTGCATTAAAATCTTATGTATCTTCTCCTGAATCTTACCAAAAACTTCATTTCATTGTTAAGTGGCATGGAAGCAATCAAGATTCATGGCATCGGACCACAGGAAACAAGGGAGTACGAATGAATAAACAAACACACGGAAATCCAAAAGGGCTACTTTGGTAACCCAAGGCCAAAGGGGCAAAGGGGTAAGTTTTGACGGGGCATGCCAGGAAAACATTGCATTCGCATGGATTCGTCTGCGTTTGGGAGCGTCAAAGGTTCCGCCATGACTCACACATTCACGCGTGTTTATTGTTCATTGCTGGTCTTTGCTTTTTTTCTCATATCTCTGCAGAAAAAACAAAACAGGGTCATTGGGTCCTGAGTAATGAACATGATGACGGATGGATACTTGTTCAACTTTTTTAAAATTCTGTTTGCTTATAAAGCAACAAAGCCTACTAGCACATGGCGATATGCAAACTCATGGTGCTCTGTTTTTACTTTTCCCTTCATCATGACTAGTGCTGATTTTCTAGTATTTAAAAAGTTTTCGATCATTGTAGGTGAGGTGAGTTACTGGGCATTACTCACAGGTATTCCCTACGGTGCTACTAATAGGTAGTAGTTGAACAAAAGTATTAGAAGATGTGATTTGTTATAAATTTGGTTGAGGATTGAGGCTTAATTTCATTTTTGAAAATATTGGATTGAGTAACAAAAGGGTTTCAATTTGTCATTTTGGTTGTTAAAGAGATTATATGTTTGGCCAGATTATGGCTCCTAAGGAAATGGATTCAATGCCCTCCATGCCTTTGCAAATTTTCTTGGTTCAGTTTAATGATGATATTGCAATCTTCTGTGCATTAACAATATTTTGGATTTACATTGTACTTGTTCTATATTTTACAATGTTTTTTTATGCTAGACGAGATTTAATTTTTTTCGAAAACTAATATATTTAAATTTTCTCTATCATGTCCTGGCCTATGACCCCACATTTTCTTGAGGCACATGTACCAAATACATTCAGAATCACGAATCCTCGATTCCTTGCTTCCACGAATCAAGATTCTTTTGATGCAACATTCAGAATTAGGAATCCTCAATTCCTTGCTTCCACGAATCAAGATTCTTTTGATGCATAGGTTTGTAATATTTTACAATGCCATGTAAAAGTTTGGTATTTTTGTTATAAATTTATGACCATTTTTGAATTCCAATTCCTATTTTGTCCCATATGTATATATATATATGAAATTAAGGCCCTGGGTATAAGAGCTATATTTCATGATAACTGTTATTTGTTAAGCTATGATGACTTTTTGTAACAATTATTTAGAAAAAGGAGCCTGTTAATTCCAATATTTTTAATTTTACATGGTCCGGGATGGTAATGAATATTAATTACCATGTTGTATTGGTCATTGTCCTTATCTTCTGTGTGGCAGCTTTACATTCAAACGTGAGTCAAGCTTAACCAAGAATCATGTCCTATGCCCCAAACAAACAAGTTGTTATCCAGAGTCAACGCAATAACAAACCATTGCTACTGGTCATGCCATACACTTGGAAACCATCGCTTTTTAAACTTGCCATTGATTGCACTGGTTGTAGAGATTTGTTATAACCGTATCTTTTCTTATATAAAATCTATTTTTTAATCTGTTTTTTTCCTTCCTTTTTATATATAAAATGCAAGACATATACATGTTTTTAATTGGATTGCTTCTTCACTAGTCCCTCTTATTTTTATTTTCTACGTCATACAAAACAATCCTGTTAGACAAAATTCCATAAATGTTACAACGTCTTCTAGTAAAATGGATATAGAATTTACTCTTTGCAAGATTTCAAAGTTTTAGTAGAGAATGGTTTCCTTGCCTTGCCTCATATTATTCTTGCCTTTTTGGTTCTTGCGATGTCTGCATTGTGCATTAAAATCTTAAGTATCTTCTCCTGTTCTGAATCTTACCAAATACTTCATTTCATTGTTAAGTTGCAAGGAAGCAATCAAGATTCATGGCATCCGCATGAGATGGACCACAGAAAACAAGGGAGTACGAATGAATAAACAAACACACGAAAATCACGAAAGGGGTACTTTGGTAACCCAAAGCCAAAGCAGCAAGTTTAGGACGGGAAAACATTGCATTTGCATGGATTCACCAGCCTTTGGGAGCATCAAAGGTTCTGCCATGACTCACACATTCATGCGTGTTTATTGTTCATTGCTGGTTTTTGCTCTTTTTCTTATATCTCTGTTGAAAAAAGAAAAAACAAAACAGGTTCATCGTCATGGGGGGTCAAGACAGGGTCATTGTCATGGGTCATGAGTCATGAACATGATGACAGATGGATGCTTTGTTCAACTTTTTTAAAAATCTATTTGCTTATAAAGCAAAGAAGCTCACCAGCACATGGCCAATGGCCATATGCAAGCTCATGGTGCTCTGTTTTTACTTTCCCCTTCATCATGACTAGTGCCAATTTTTTGGAATCTGAAAGGTTTTTCATCATTGTAGGTGAGGTGAGTTACTAGGCTGTGCCAAGTTTAGTTAAGTTGCGTTTTCTTATAATGCGGTCATCTTCAACATGGCCCTACAGTGCTACTCACTGGTGGTCATCTTCAACATGGCCCTACAGTGCTACTCACTGGTAGTCCCTACGGTATGGTGCTACTCACTGGTAGTAGTTGAACAAAAGTATTAGAAAACATGATTTGTAATGAATTTGGTTGAGGCTTGAGGCTTAATTTCATTTTTGGAAATATTAGATTGAGTAACAAAAGGGTTTTATTTTGTCATTTTGGTTGTTAAAGAAATTATATGTTTGGCGAGGTTATGGCTCCTAAGGAAATGGATTCAATAACGTCCATGCCTTTGCAAATTTTCTTGCTTCATTTTAATGATGATATTACAATATTCTGTGCAACTTTTAAGCATTAACAGTATTTTGGATTTACATTGTACTTGTTCTATATTTTACAATGTTTTTTTATGCTAGATGAGATTTAATTTTTTTAAAAAACTAATATATTTAAATTTTCTCTATCATGTCCTCGGCTACANTTACATTGTACTTGTTCTATATTTTACAATGTTTTTTTATGCTAGATGAGATTTAATTTTTTTAAAAAACTAATATATTTAAATTTTCTCTATCATGTCCTCGGCTACGACCCCACATTTTCTTGAGGCACATGTACCAAATACATTCAGAATCACGAATCTTTGATTCCTTGCTTCCACAAATCAAGATTCTTTTGATGCAACATTCAGAATCACNCGCAATAACAAACCATTGCTACTGGTCTTGCCATGGAAACCATCGCTTTTTAAACTTGCCATTGATTGCACTGGTTGTAGAGATTTGTTATAACCGTATCTTTTCTTATATAAAATCTATTTTTTAATCTGTTTTTTTCCTTCCTTTTTATATATAAAATGCAAGACATATACATGTTTTTAATTGGATTGCTTCTTCACTAGTTCCTCTTATTTTTATTTTCTACGTCATACAAAACAATCCTGTTAGACAAAATTCCATAAATGTTACAACCTCTTCTAGTAAAATGGATATAGAATTTACTCTCTGCAAGATTTCAAAGTTTTACTAGAGAATGGTTTCCTTGCCTTGCCTCGTATTATTCTTGCCTTGTTGGTTGCCTTTTTGGTTCTTGCGATGTCTGCATTGTGCATTAAAATCTTAAGTATCTTCTCCTGTTCTGAATCTTACCAAAAACTTCATTTCATTGTTAAGTGGCAAGGAAGCAATCAAGATTCATGGCATGGGCATGAGACGGACCACAGAAAACAAGGGAGTATGAACGAATAAACAAACACACAGAAATCACGAAAGGGGTACTTTGGTAACCCAAGGCCAAAGCGGCAAGTATGGGTCATACTGAAATCAAGTTTTGGATGGGAAAACATTGCATTTGCATGGATTCACCTGCCTTTGGGAGCGTCAAAGGTTCTGCCATGACTCACACATTCATGCATGTTTATTGTTCATTGCTGGTTTTTGCTCATTTTCTCATATCTCTGCTGAAAAAAGAAAAAAACAAGATAGGGTCATCGTCATGGGTCATGAGTCATGAACATGATGACAAATGGATGTTTGTTCAACTTTTTTAAAAATCTGTTTGCTTATAAAGCAAAGAAGCCCACCAGCACATGGCCAATGGCCATATGCAAGCTCATGGTGCTCTGTTTTTACATTCCCCATCATCATGACTAGTGCCAATTTTTCGGCATTTGAAAGGTTTTTCATCATTGTAGGTGAGGTGAGGTACTCGGTTGTGCCAAGTTTAGTTAAGTTGTGTCTTCTTATAATGCGGTCATCTTCAACATGTCCCTAAGGCCCTACTCACTAGTAGTCCCTACGGTGGTGCTCAGGTAGTAGTTGAACAAAAGTATTAGCAGATGTGATTTGTTATAAAGTTGGTCTAGGCTTGAGGCTTACTTTCATTTTAGGAAATATTGGATTGAGTAACAAAAGGGTTTTATTTTATTGCTGTCATTTTGGTTGCTGCAGAGATTATATGTTTGGCCATATTATGGCTCTTGAGTAAGGAAATGGATTCAATGCCCTCCATTCCTTTCAAATTTTCTTGCTTTAGGTTAATGGTGATATTGCAATCTTTTGTGCAATTTTTAAGCATTAACAATATTTTGGATTTACATTGTACTTGTTCTATATTTTACAATATGTTTTTATGAGGTATTTTGGTTATAAATTTATGGCCATTCTCGAATTCCAATTCCTATTTTGGCCCCATATATATATATATATATATAATTATATAATTAAGGCCCTGGGTACAAGAGCTATATTTCATGATAACTGTTATTTGTTAAGCTCGATGACTTTTTGTAACAATTATTTAGAAAAAGGAGCCTGTTAATTCTAATATTTTTAATTTTACATTGCCCAGGATGGTAATGAATATTAATTACCATGTTGTATTGGTCATTGTCCTTATCTTCTGTGTGGCAGCTTTACATTCAAACGTGAGTCAAGCTTAACTTAAATTTTTAAATTTACCAAGAATCATGTCCTATGCCCCAAACAAACAAATTGTTATCCAGAGTCAACACGCAATAACAAACCATTGCTACTGGTCTTGCCATACACCTGGAAACCATCGCTTTTTAATCTTGCCATTGATTGCCCTAGATGTAGACATTTGTTATAACCGTATCTTTTCTTATATAAAATCTATTTTTAATCTTTTTTTCTTTCCTTTTTATATATAAAATGTAGGACATATACATGTTTTTAATTGGATTGTTTCTTCACTAGTTCCTCTTATTTTTATTTTCTATGTCATACAAAACAATCCTTTTAGACAAAATTCCATAAATGTTACAACCTCTTCTAGTAAAATGGATATAGAATTTACTTTCTACAAGATTTCAATATTTTTAGTAGAGAAGTTAATTACCATATAATTATACTTTGTTATAGAAAATAAATGATTATGTTCATAAAGTTGGGTCAACTACACACAAAATTTCAAGATGTACAACTTACATTCTCTATGAAAAAGGTAAGAGTTTAATTTTTAGGGAATCAATTCTAAGATATCATTGAGTTGAAGAAAAAAAGATTCCTTTGGCCAAATAATAGGTGTATATTTAAAAAATATATAATTAAGTAGTAACCATGATGATTACAAACTCTGCCAATGCATGGACATGAAAATGAAAGGAGGATGGTTAGCATTGGGTTGATAGCTAATTGTAAAACCTTGCCAATTTTCATAGATGAGTTCTTTTTCAAATTTTGTAGATGCTAGGGCATTTTCTAAATGGAATTAGTAGTAGTCAAAGGCCTAGTTGTCATAGAGCTTGTTTGGCAGTACCAAAAAAAGGCATGAACAAAAAATTATATTATTATGGCATAAATGCAAATGCTTTGATGAAAGTTGAATATTACTAAAAAAGATAAATTAACTAATACAAACATTATAGAAAGACTTGAAGTGACTTCTATTCTAAATAAGCTATAACAATGATGGCTTAGATGGTTTGGGTATATGCAAAAAAGATTAAACAATTGACCTATAAACAAAGGTTGCTACATCACTATTCTAGAAAAGCCATGAAAATGAAGGCCAAAGAAGATAGAAAAAAATCAAACATGATTTGAAGAAATTGCAAATAAACAAAGATCTAGCTCTTCATAGAAATAAATGGTGAAAAAGAACTTATATAGCTGATCCTATTTTGTTGGGACAAGATTACAATTGTTACAAGATTAACATGAATAAAAAATGGGAATAAACTTCAATAACTACATAGAGCAAGCATTTATATGGAGACCAAAAAGTGTCACTCAAATCTAAATTAATTATAAAAAATGCTTTTATAATATAACTAAGTTAGTGGATTGGATTCATACATTTAAAATAGAGTGATAAGAACATGTAAGAAAATTTTAAAAGAATCATTAGAGGCTCAATGCTCATCAAGCCATGCTTGTCAAGTAATTTACTCAAATTTAAGCTAATTATAAAATAATTTTAATATATAACTAAGTTTATGAATTGGATTCACATATTTAAAAGAAAGTGGTGATGAGGGGCAAGGTACCCCTACGTCTAACCATACGAATCACGAGCGTTCATGCGCAACCCGGTCAAATTCCGAAGATTGCAAGCACTTGCGTACACAGAGTTCTAACCAGCAAAACCTTAGTTAGAGCGGTCGTTGTCTTCCTAACCTCACTATGATCTAGACAATGGCTGAGTGAGATTGAGGCCATTGATTTTTATAGGTTTTCTTTTTATCTTTAAAGTCTAATTCTTCTAGTGTTTAAGATTGCTCTACTCTACTTCTTAACTATCCTTAGCATAAACAACCGATCCCATCCTTCATGCACATCATGAGCATGTCTAAACCACTACTGGGTTACCAAACGTTAGGTGTCATTGGGTTGCCAAATGTCAGATATATGTTTGAGATGGTCATGCTTATAGTTCTCATAAACTATAACAAGGACTGTAATTGTAAAGAAATAATAATAAAATCTTTTAGAATTATTAAGATGTTAAAATATTAAAACATTTCAATGCTTTAGTTTAATCCAAATGCTGCAAGGAATGTCCAAAAAGCTTGTCTTTATTGTTGGTCACGCCAATGGGCTCAGGTACATTAGTGCTCGAATAAGGAGCCGTACACTCTCCAAACTCTACACTTGGGAAATACTCTAACTTTCACAGAGAAAAATTGCAAGAGATTTACTACAACTTGAACATAAGATGCCATAAATGCAACAAGTGCACACATATTTATAGCAGAAATAGACTTTGCATTGATGAGGCCATGCCAACGCTTGGAGAGATGTGTCAATGTGACCCTGTCGACGTAGCTGCGTTATCGAGGCTCCATTGACGTAGTCACATTATTGAGGCTCCATCGATGTAGCCTAGTCGACGTAGTGATTAGATGCTTCATCATACCCCCATGACTGAGTGAAAACACGTCTTCGAGTTTGTTACAATTTGGAAGGCATGAGGTGATTAGCAACACACATAGCAAAACATCTCAAGATACCTATTAACGCTAAAAATACACCAAGTGCCCAAGTGTATGAAAGAAATTACAAAATTGTGGTGTTCGTGAATAAAAAAATGGAACACCTTGACAATAATGGATGCACAACCTTGCCGAGATGCTAAAGTTGTTGAAGAAGGTCATATAGTTCCTGGTGGTGGTGGTTTTGATGGGCCCTCACCAGCTTCAAGTGCATGTGGTGGTGGTTTTTGAGGCGGTGGTTGTGGCTATCCTGGGATGTTGCAAATTCTAGAGGTAATTGGAAAGCCTCCAACATAGCCCTCATTTTGTCCTCCTTACTTCTAGGGTCATTCATAGTCCAAGCGGCTTCGCCAATGTGTGCTAGAATAGGAACATCCCAAGGACATGGAACTATAGAGAAGAGCTCCTTTAAATTGACAAACTAGGCTACAAACTATTTTTGTTCAATGTCAAATGCTTGGACTGATGTTTGCAGTCGCTGGTGGTCATCCATTCGTCAAGCTAGGTTCTCCACAATAGAGTATTGCCCTTCAAAGTAGGTTCAAAGAACTTTAAGTTTCGCATTTGTTGTTTCTAGATTTTGCTTTGTCTCCTTATGTGCCTTGAACTCGCCCTCGTATAATGACTACGAGGTGGCCACCTGCTTCTTAAGGTCTGACCGTGGCCTCCCAGCTATAAGCATAAAAAAGGTTGTATAGTTCCATGTATTCTATCATTTCTTCAATTTGTAGCTCCTTGAGACAAATCTCAGCTTGGTTGTAGGTGTTTAAACCATCAAACATGGGTTGCCACACCTCGCCTCATTCCTTAAGCTGTTGGAGGGCTTGATTCATCTTAGCCTTTGCGACTTGGATTTCTTTTTCATTAACCTCTTTTTGCAACCCCACTTGGTCCCTGTAGTGATTTTTCACTTGTTCAAACTTGAGGGTCTCATTTTTCCAAGAGGCGATCTCAATGGTTGTCTTTTATTGCAAGGCTCGGACTTCCTCCATTAACAGATTGCGATTCTCGGTAGCCAATCTCCTTACATTGGTGTTTACCCTAGCCAGCTCCTCCTGCTATTGGTAGATAAAATCCTTCATTTGTTGATTTTCAAGACCAACATTATGTAGGCAATGAACTTCAGAAGTCAACCCAACATTTTCTTGGTGAACCTTTGTCAAGTCCTTGTTTAGATGATAAGAACATGCTTCCACTAAGGACTTGTCAAAGATCATCAACTCCCACTCGTACTTGACCTTTTCGAGTTTGATTTGAAGTTGTTGAAGAGCTTCATTTATGGTGACTTCATGGTTGCTTATCGCTAGATCAAAAAATTGGGGAACCTTTGCAACTAAACATTGATTGTTTGCCTGAGCTGTTTCTAGTTGCCCCTCTAGGATGAGGCATTTGCCCTTTGCTGAGAATAGCTTCGATTGGGTTGCAGTGATGTTGTCCAGAAGATCAAAGACATTCAGAAGCGGTTGCCCAATTCCCACCAGTCAATCTAACAATTCTTCATGTTGTGCTATATTGAGTTTGCCACTTTGAGTACCTGCAGACGTCTGCACAACTCTAAGCCCATGTGCATTCGGTACAGGCACTATAGGTGCATTGAGAGCTATGGTAATTGTATCAGCAACCACATTTGCTACAACTTCTTGTCCTTGGTGCAACATTACCAAGAAAGTTGCCCCTTCACCCTCCTCCAAATGCACTAAGAAAGTAGCAACATTCCTTGAAATTTCTTAGAATAATTTTTGGATTAGTGAAACTATTACTTCTTGGGTGCTAGGGTTTGTTCTTATGGTCACTTGTGTTTGCATTGCTGAAAGCATCAACCTTGCCCTCTCCAGCAGGTTCACCAATCAAGCCACTTGCTCTAGATGGCTCAAGGTAGGATGGTACATTGAAGAGTCTCCACCACCACCACTTCCAACTTGTTACTCCTGTTGGCGTAGATGTGATTGTCGAATCTTGTGTATGTGCTCTACAATTGTGCGTGAGTCTGACCCTATTGCTTGTGTGGATGGTGGAGGTGGTGGCTACTCTTCCTTCATTCTTATTGTGGCAGGTGTTTTATCTTTCATCATCTCATGCCATGAGGTAATTAGAGCATGACGAAGTATTTCATTGGCATATCAGGTTATCCTTGCCCATTTGCACAGTTTTTTGATTAGGCAAAGAAAGGGTAAAGCTCACCTTCCATGTTCATTTTCCATGAACCATTTTTCAATTTCTAGGAAGAGTAATTGTGGAAAGTTTATGGGAAATTTCCCACTTAAGATGGCACATGCATAAGCAAAGAAGATGGTGATTTTGCTGGGTCTTATCATTGGATTTAAGTGGTAAGATGAAATTTTGGAGTAAACTCGTTATGTGGTGGTTAATGTGCTAAACTCTATGTGGTCCATCCCATAACATCACCTGGTCCACTTTGCTTTCACCTCAGGGCTTACTTGTTTGGAAATTTTTGCCACATCAGCCTCAGTCTTAGGCAACCCAAGGGCTTGCATGATTGCCTCTACAGAGTAAGATACATGGATATATTTGATTCTTACTCGTGACCTTGATTGTCGATTTGTCCAGAAGAGATAGGTTTCCCCCAAGTACCACTCACCATTGGATGTGATGATTGGCCACATGGGAGAATTTTGTAGTTGAGTTTTGACTTCCTCTGGTGCAATTTCTAGGAACAATCCAAAGTTTAACTCTTGAAGGATCATTTGTTGCAACTCTTTTGGCTTGATAGCATCAAGGTAGGCCTTGGTCAAGATGACCTCAAGCCTTAGCACTCTTGTTGGAGTCTCATCCCCATAAGATTGTTTTGTGAGGACCTATTCTCCAGGAATCTGATGGACAGATTCCACGTTGGATTCCTCATGGAGAGGGCCAATTGCATGTGAGGCCTCTGCATGCTCCTAAGGTTGTGTGCCTCATCCTTGTCTTGTTTTAGGTTGCTTCTCCCAAGGTTATGATGGTCCTTCCTCCCTCAGATGTTTTGGTTTTGGTGCCATCTGTAATCATAGCATAACCACAAATTAAAATGTGTGTGTGTTTCCCCTAAGTACCACTCACCACTAGACATGATGATTGGACACATGGGAGAATTATGTAGCTAAGTTTTGACTTCCTCTAGTGCACTTTCTAGGAATGGTTTGAAGTTTAACTCTTGAAGGACCGCTCATCCTTGTCCCGTTCTAGGTCACTTCTCCTGAGGTTGTGATGGTCCTTCCTCCCTCAGACATCTTGGTTTTTGTGCCATCTGCAATCACAGCATAAACCATGAATTAAAATGTGTGCATGTTTCCCCCAAGTACTTCTCATGATGGCTTAGCTATGATAGTGACACGTACATTTTGTTTGATCTAAAGTGGTATTTTGATTAATCCTAGGTATTTGGATTATCCTAGGGTGCGTTAAGTTTTGATTAGACATCATTTCCCTAGGTGTTTAGATTACCCTAGGGTGGTGCATTAAACTTTGATTAGCCATCATGTTCCTCGGGTGCGTTAAGCTTTGATTAGCCATCGTGTCCCAATATATCAAATCATAGGCCCCCATGACATAGAGCATACCTTCGCTAGCAAAAGAGTGAAGGAATGGGTAGATGTAGATAAGCGGTAAGATAGTGATGTACTCACGAAGGAGATTGGATATGGAAAACTTGAAAAAATTCCCTAGCATTATGAGCAAATGGACAACATTCTAAGGTACAATGCATGTATATATAGGGGTTTAGGCACTGCGTCGATGGGGCTGTGTAAACAGGGTTACATTGACATAGGATGCTACATATATAGGGCCACGTCAATGCAGCTATTTAGCTATTTTGACCACCATTGATTGATGAATTAAAGGCCCAAATATGCAAGTTTTGACACAAAATTGAAGTCATGTGAAAGTTAAGAGACCCGAGAACATCATGGAACAACAAGGAAGGGACATTAGTGTCAAAAGAAGAGTCAGAGTTAGGAGAATGTCATAATAGGGGACTTGGTAGATGAAGAGCCAGACGATGGGCAACATAAAAATGGTCAAACAACTATATCAAAGGGGTAGGAGATTCACAACCAGGACCAAAAGATGTGCAAGCGAGTCCTCCCCATAGTAGGCTTCAGCCTTGTATGCCCTTGCACATCGTCAACATAGGAGTCTGTGAGCCCCATAGTTAATTAATGGCCATCAGAAGTTAATACTCACACCCACAAGAACCAACCAAAGGATTTACAAGTTCTAGCAAACCAAGAAAGACGATCAAAACATAAAACTAGCATTGAGGTGAATAACGGAGAGTAATTGAGGAAGGGAACAGAATGTGTGAAATGGAATTGCTAATAGTGATCACATGAAATCCTATGTGAAGTTCGTGATTAAGTGACTTGGTAGGATCCATCCTCAATCCAGACCAAAATCAACCACGTTCAGTGACTTCACATCAACATTCTAAGACTAGTCCATCCCCTGAAACATGAGAGTGCTATCACAAAATAACTACCATTCCAAAATGGGTGAGATATAGGAAGTGAGAAAGGGCTTGGATTAGATGGGACAAGACAAGTCCCATAACTAGTGTTTGTAGCCCTTTAGGGTTGGTCTAAGGGGTGTGCTTTGAATTTCCATCTCTTTTTTTCTATTTTTTTTCTTTTTGACTAGGAACCACACCATGCAAAGACCGAAGTGTTTGTACATCAATTTGATTTTTTCTAAGGGGTGTGCTTTGAATCCTCATCATTTGTTTGTTTTTTTTTTTGAAGGATGAGGATCACACCATGCAAGGATGGATTGCTATGTAGCTTCCTGTTATGAAAGGATATGGAATGGTAAGAAGTCCATGAGAACATGTTCACATACAAGGGAATAGAAAAGCACAAAGAATGTTGCATTCCCTTGAAATCACATCCTATTCAACCTGTTGGATCCTTCTCAAGTCAGGAAACTATGCAAGCCATAAATTATTTAAAGTTGTTTTGAATGAAAAATGGATTGCATGTTTCCAAAATAGGGAAAACCATAGAGTGTATGGATGGGTGGATGACATGGACTCACTACCTATTAAATGAAATGAAAGTATAACTTAGCTTCCTAAAACCAAAATGCTAAGGTGAGAACTATATATAGTAGGCAACCATAGCAAGCACGCCATCGTTGGGTGCAACCATCTCACCATTGCATCCTATGGAAATAAGATAGCTTTATTAGTAAAAATAGACAAAGGGAAATAACTAACATAAAATAGAACAGAATGACTAAAGGTGAAATATATCTATATATATATATATATATAAAGAAAGAGTAGCTAAGAAATGTCAAATGTAAGAATGATGGTGTAAAAAAAAATAAAGAAAAGACCTGAGAGGCCCGTTCAACTATTTTAGTATGGGTAGCGATCTCCCCCATGACTAAGCCTAGAGGAGGAGATTCAAAAGATGGAACGTGGCTCACCATTCGATGAAATGGTATCAACACTGGTTTTTTGTAGTTCATGGAAGGGTTTTAATTTCTACATGTTGACCAACTATGTTTTTGTTGGGTCTTCAAGCTTGTGTATGAGTAGGGCTCTAGATGGAAAGGTCTCAAAAATCATATAAGGTCCCTCCCACAGTGTTTGAAACTTGGTCCATTACAGCACATGTGTCGGGTTGCAGCAAATGTTACATTCTAAATCCTAAGGTCATGATGTTGTTATTATATTCCTTATGCACCTCATTTGATGATAGGGCTACTAATCGATTCTCATCTAGCACATTTAAGTTGATGAGCCATTCACATTGTGCTAGGGATAAGTCAAGACCTAAGTCACTTACAGTGGATAGTGTTTAGAGTTCTGCCTAAATCAGAAGCATTGGTAGTTTTCTATACACCAACTCGTAAGGGGAGTAGCCTATAGGAAGTTTCCAAGTTGAGTGGTAGGCCTAGAGGACATCACTAAGTTTTGTGCTCCAATCCCTCCTATATTTGCTAATCGTCCTAGTTAGGATTTTTGTAATCTCCTAGTTTGTGACTTCGGCTTGCCCATTGGCTTGGGGGGTGATAAGATGTTGTTAATTTATGTTTTACTCCCAAATGCTACATGAGTTTATGAAAATTTACACCTATGAAGTGAGTGCCATTGCCTAAAATAAGTGCATGTGGCATCCCAAACTTGTTCATGATTTGCTAATGGACAAACTGTGTAGCTGTGGTTGAGGAACAGTTGGTGATGGTTGCTGCCTCTACCCACTTGGTGCAATATTCTACCACAAAAATGATGTATGCCTTCTCGTTTGACATGGGCATGATGGGGCCCATGAAGTTGATGCCCCAAATGTCAAAGCGTTCAAGTGGCTAAATCCACTGTTGAGGTCCCTCCATTCTTGTCGTCATCCCACCATTTCTTTGACATCGATTACAAGAGTAGATGAACCGTTGAGCATCTCTGAAGAGTATAGGCCAATAGCATCCCACAAGGAGGATCTTAATGGTTGTGCATCTTCTTGCATAATGGCCTGCACAAGGGCCCTCATGAGCATCTTAGAGGACACATAGTTGATCTACATCAAGGATGCACCATCTAACCAAGCCATCCACACACACCTTGTAAAGGTGTTCATTAATTTCCATGAAGTGCTTGGATTTGTGAAGAAATCGTTGTTTCTTCTGATGATCCAGCTCCTTTGGTAGCTCTTGTGTAAGAAGATAGGTAAGGATTTTGTTTAACCAATTCACTTCTATGGGAGTCTCCTTTGTGATTGCTCTAGCAAAGAGGAGTTCATCTGGAAACTAGTCAGAGAGTGGGCTCTCCTCCTCCATGCTATTCCATTGTAACCAAGACAAGTGATCGGCCACCACATTCTCAGTTCCCTTTTTGTCTACCATAGTAAGATCAAATTCTTGAAGGATCATGAGCCACCATATGACACAGGGGTTCATCGTTGATTTGTTCATAAGGAACCAAATGGCACTATGGTCTGTGATGAGTCGTGTGCTGGTGGCTGAGATATCACGTACGTGATATCTCAGCCGACGAGATATCGCGTACGTGATATCACGTACGCGATATCTCAGCCGACGCGATATC
>MNCI01006929.1:748339-761818 GCA_015680685.1 Gnetum montanum | reverse complement strand
TACGAGCATTGGCTGCTTGGTAACCCAGTAGCGTATTCCAGGATTCTACGCTTGGTAATCCCAGTGGTCGTCCAATGTGTACGGCTAGTTGAGGAATCGGCTACTCATTGCTAGGCTAGAACGTGTGATAAGTATGACTTAGTTACGAGCACCCACGGGTATGTACGGCTAGCTAAGGAATCGGCTGCTTATCACACTTAAGCTAAATAAGTGCCTCAGTACGACCACTTCGAGCACTTGCGTTACGTGTGGTGATCCCAGTAACGATTAGCATTTGGTAAGCCACAGTTGCATAGTTCAGGGTGTGTTCGGTAAGTGGGAACGGATGCTAACGCTAGTTAAATTAGACTTAGGATCTTAGTTAGAGTTAGCTTAGTTTTATCAACCCTTTCCTCTGATAGCATAGAAGATAAACCGAAAAATACCAAAAAAATCACATACCTCAGACTTGCTTAACCATACACTGTGACACTTACAAGCAAGCCTGGGAAGACAACGAATGATTAACCCCAAGTGTTTCTTGTGGCGTTAAGGCATTTAGTCTACAGAGTTTGACCGGATTGCGTGTGCACGCTCGTATTCATATGGTTGAGTGTAGGGGTACCTCGCCACTCATCACCTAGTATCAATCCTTATTAACTTAGGATATGACCATGCAAAGGTAGTCAACCACTTGTTCACCATCCTTAGCAACTTCTTCTTTTGATTAGGAGCAAGAGTGGCATTGATTATTACCAGATTACCATTTTGTAAGAATGCATATTCTAGATTGACCGGTAAGGACTTTAGTTCTAGGGGATCCCATTTAAAGCTTTTAGGGATCTATAGCTTTCTCCAATTGATAGCATCACTAGTGGTTAAAAGTTGTTGATGGACTTGTTCCAGTTCATCTATGCTCCCCATATAGGTACATACAAGGCTCTTAGAGGGTTCCATGCATAGGGTGCCACTATCAAAATTATCAGTCAACCACTGGGTGCCTTCTTGATTAGTGGCTGCTGCATACAAGCATCGTTGAATTTGTGATTCGGTTGCATAACAACGGCATGGATGTTTACTCAACAGACTAGAGTTGTTGCACATAGTTGCACCTAGAATCGTTGTATGTGATGCATGGGACATGCTTCTTCTTGATCTTCGCAAAATGATTTTTCCATTATAAGCCACCATGCTAAGCCATGTTCTTTCCATTATAATTGGGAAGTTCCCCTTGCAGTTATTGACATGGATCACTAGGAAATCAGTAAGGTAGGACCACCCACAAATGGTGGTTACAATATTTTCTACCAATCCCAAGAGAATACTGATGGATTGGTCTACCAACTCAAGCTGAATGTTGTTTTTCTTCAATGGGGGAAGGTTCTAGGTCTTGTACATATCATGTGAAATTAGGTTGACACCTGACCCCAAATCCAAAAGAGCTTTACATGGCTAGTTCCCTGTTACCTAAAGGTATATGAAGGGGCTCCTTGGATCAGCCAATTTCCAAGTGGAGATGACCTGCCTTAATCCAGTTCATCACAACATGTGTTAACATGATGGTTTGCATGTTGGAAGGTGTTTGGTTCAAAGGTTTCTCAAAGGATTGAGTGTTAGAGGTAGTTGGAGATGCAAGGGCACTAGCTGCAGATGAGTGTGAGGGTGTGTTTAGGTTATTAAGATGAAAAAAAGAATGTTTCCATGGTTTTGATTCTGACCTACTTGGTTCGGGAGCTAGTTGTAAATTGATGGCCCTCGTGGCATTACACTGCTGTGGTTATGGAGGTATTTCTCCCTGCATGGGTAGAGTAGGAGGTAGATGAGTTGAGGACAGATGAATAGGTATGGTAGAAGGAGGTGGCAGAGGATAGTGTAGATGTGGGTTTTCTCCCTTAAGTGACAGATATTAGGCTTGAAAGTATTCTGGAGGGTAGTAATGATTTTGAAAGGCTACGTGACTAGAAGTGTCCCGTGGGAAGATTGGCTATTGAACGTAGTACCCATAAGGATCTAGCTACCGGTAAGGGTACTACTGCCTTGGGGGTGGCATCCCCCACAAATGTGGGTGTTGCCATTACTGGTAGTGCTCATATGGTTGTGGTGGAGCCCCACTTGGATAATATCCCTGTTGTTAGCAGAACTACTTGGAATTACCTTGGGGATAAGGTAATCTCTGGGGTGTTTTCCTTTTTGCTAAGCAAGGATTCAGAGCATACACCCTCACTATTGCAAATGTGACACCACGAGACAACATCCCTTAGGATGTTCATACTGGCATATGTCACATCCATCGTCTTCCTTAGTGTTCGAGTCTACAACCTATTCTATCACAGCAACCTTACCCTTACCTTTGTGGTAAGCACGTTTAGCCTCTTTTATCCTTCATCAATTTAGATCATTATGTTGTTCTTTGGATTCTTCTGCAATTTTTAGAATAATTTGGAATGTTTCATCCAAAGAATCCCATATCTTTTCCACCTTGGCCAAAATTTTAGAAGTGAACTTTTGTATAGGTAAAGTCTTCCTATTCACCACTGCATCTAGAGATGGATCCTCCTCATCTTCATACAATCAGACCTTCATCTTCTAGATGGAGGGTCTCGATTATATTCCTCTGCACTTTCCCATTTCCAAAGTTCCTCCTCTTCCTTGACTACCTACTTAATTAATCATTGAAGCTGATGAGCCCTTAACTCGAATAGCCATCCTTGAGAATAAATGCCAAGGATTCTTCTTATTTTGAAATGGAGCCCATCTATGACATGGAAAAGCTACTCCCACTGAGAGTAGCCATGACAAGGGCATCGATGCAACAATGAGTAATATCTACTCATGGCTGCATCTAAGGGCTTGTGGCTACCTTGTTTCCATCCTTGTATTTGTTGTCTTAGATTAGACACCCTGGAGTAAGTTTGGTATTTGTCATTGAAGAGCTCCAGCATCGTATTCCATTGCCTAATCAACTCTGCCTCCAAAGACCAGTATCAACTTTCTACATCCTTAATGAGTGTTTGAGGGAATACCTTGAGTTTCTACCATTCATTTTCAATATTCTGCAGGGTGCAAGCATCATGAAATGCTTGCAGGTGAGTCTATAGATCACAGTTATATCCTCCTTTAAACCTAGGAATGTTGTTCATATCGAGGCGCTTGATTCGGCTATCTTGCAAATGCCTAGTAGGTATGTGAATTGCCTTTGCTATGTTGCGCTTGCTTCAAGTGGCAAGCAATGGTTCATCAAGGTCATGGTCCTAAGGATGGCCATGGCATGCATGATGGTCTCTACTACCTCTCCTTTTGTGATGCTGATCCTCCCATGACTGCTCATGCCATCGATCATGACGTTCCCATCAGTGTTCTCAATCATGTCAATCTCAACGATCATCCTCATTACAATTCCTCCTATGATTGTTGCAGTCAGATTCAGAACTTGATGAAGCTAAAGTGGAAAGTGGGGAATGAAATGATGGGGAAGGACTACCATCACCACTATGTCAATCACCTCCTATTTCATGATGACAGCCTCAATTTTCACATCCATCTTCACCTTCATCATGATCTCCTTCGGGAGATCCCTCAGCATCTTGGAACTCTGGGTTGCTTGACCCTTTACTTTGTATGATGGATTAGATGTTTTGACGCAAGGGCAAAGACAAAGGATTACTAGACCTTTTGCCCTTTTCTCATTCATGGTGTTGTGTCTACTACAGGTCTCACTTACATTATGCCTCATTTAAATGATAGTCTCACTAATTGTAATCCTCCATCATGTACTTCTCAACTCGATTTTGAATGCCCAATCTGGTGAGAGTTTGAAGTAGCATTGTAGGAATTGATCGATTAGGGGATAATATAACATTGCCCTCCATGTCTCTTCATCACATTTGCTTATCCTGATGCAAGATGAAGGTGAAGTTGAGAATATACTAATCTAGATGAGTATATATCACCTGACATTCCTAGGGCACTTGTTAATTGAATTCGTCTCGCCTAGGAGAAGAACACATATTAGTGTTAAACAAGAAATAGCTTAGTGTACCATACTCTTACCTAAGTTGTTTAGTATAAGTAGATTTCAATGTAATAGGTCTATTCCAATGAGGTAAGTGATGATCTTCCTAAGGCTAGATAACACACTGAAGACTAACAGTCCCCAGCAATGGCACCAATGATGAGCGACAAGGTACCCCTACGCCCAACCATAGGAATCATGAGCATTCACATGTAACCTAATCAAATTCCAAACACTACAAGCACTTACGTACATAGATTTCTAGCCAGAAAAACCTTAGTTAGAGTGGTCATTATCTTCCCAACCTCACTTATGATCTAGACGATGGTTGAGTGAGATTAAGGCCATTGATTTTTATAAGTTTTCTTTTTGTCTTTAAAGTATAATTCTTCTAGTGTAGGAAATGAAAGACTATCTACTTTTATGATTACTCTACTCTACCACTTAACTATCCCTAGCATAATTAACCAATTCCATCCTCCATGCACATCTTGAGCATGTCCAAACCACTACTGGGTTACCAGACGTTAGGCATCACTGGGTTGCCAAGTGTTAGATATATGTTTGAGATGGTCATGCTTATGGTTCTCATAAACTATAGCAAGGATTGTAACTGTAAAGTGATAATAATAAAATCTTTTAGAATTATTAAGATGTTAAAATATTAAAACATTTCAATGCTTAAGTAGTTTAATCTAAATGTTGCAAGGAATGTTCAAAAAGCTCGTCTTTATTGTTGGTCACACCAATCAGCTCAGGTACATTAGCACTCAAATAAAGAGCAGTACACTCTCCAAAATCCTACTGCAGGCACTTGGAAAATACTCTAACTTTCACGGAGACAAACTGCAAGAGCTTTGCTACAACTTGAACATAAGATGCGATAAATGTGACGGGTGCACACATAGTTATAGTAGAGATAGACTCTGCATTGACAAGGCCATGCCAATGCTTAGAGAGATGTGTCGACATGACCCTAATTGACATGACTATGTTAACGAGGCTTTGTTGACGCAGCCTAGTCAATGTAGTGACTGGATGCTTCATCAAGTGGGAAGCCAAAGGTGAGGGTATTGTATCCCAAAAATAAACTAGTCTTCATAGGACCTATAGGAAGCATTGAACTCACTCTTGATCATTTTGTGCTATATTAAAAAATAGAGCATTTTGGAATCCAAATGATTGTCTCTCACATTTAAAAGAATATAATCAATAATTACACATCGAAACCTTTGTCTTTTAATATAGCACAAGAGCTTTAAGTGTAAGTTTAAAAAAATTTTAATACTATTATAAAGCCTAAAGCTATGTTTTTGTTACATGGTAATGTTTAGATTAAAAATGTTAGAATATAAATAAAGTAGGCTCAAAAGAAATTCTTAGGTGATTTAGTTAAATGTGAAAATTTAAACTCAAGATAGTTTCTAAGTGTATAATAACAAATTAAAATTAAGTTTTCATAGTCACAAAAAATTATAATAAAATTATTCAATTTCATAGCTTCTTATATAACATTTAGTTTCTAAGATAGATTTAATTTCATAAATAATTTAATTTACATAATCTTTTAATATATATGATGAGCAGTGAGGTACCCGTATACCCAACCATATGAATCACTAAGGTGTTATGCACGATTCGGTCAAATTCTATGGACCTATAGTTTTCTCATACACTAGTTTCTTTAGGAAGTGAAATGACATTGAGAATGTTCATTATCTTCCCAACTATATCTGTGAAGTTCAAGGGTATGGTTTAAGTGTAATTGAGGTATATCAATTTTCATCGTTTTATATTTTATGGATGTAATCACCTATAACAAGAATAAAGAGTAGAGTTATCTAAAATCTAATTTGTAATTATTTATCTAGCCTAACACAAGTAACTATTCCACTTTCTTAAATACATCTTGAACACATATGGCACTACTAGGGTACTAAACATTAAGCGTTGCTAGGTTACCAAGTACTATATGAATGCTCGAAGTGGTCATGCTTGTGTTCATTAATCAACTAGAAATAAATTTCTTAATTCAAATACATTAAAGTAAAGAGAAATAAAGAAAACTGCAATAAAGAAAATATTAAGCTATTCTTAGTGCTGCAAGGATTGTCAAAAGAGTTTTTTTTATTCTCATCACATTGTTGCACTTAGGTACATCAAAGCTTGAACAAAGAACCGTATACACACTTTAGACTCCTTTTGTGGGCACTCAGAAAATATTCTAACTTTGAGGAAAAGAAATGGCAAGAGCTTCACTAATCTACTTGAAAACTAAACTAAAAACTACTCTATGCCAAAAAAATTAGAACCCAGGTGCTATATTTATAGGCTAGGATATATGCCTTGATGTCTAACACATGATGTTGGAGCTAGCCCCAACATTGCATACACGGTGTTGCAGAACTGACATCACATACCTAACATTGTTGCCAATAAAACACATTTCATCATACCCCCACAACTGACTTAAAACTTGTCCTCAAGTTAGGAAGAGGAGGAACAATTTTTTTACAACATAACATATTGGGTAGGTATGGGATTATTAAATGACATTACAAACTGACTCAAATGAAATAGACATATAGACTCTGAGTGCCCAAGTGTATAAAATTACAATATTTTTACAACATTGGGTGTTCATGATAAGAGAGGTGAACAACCTAAATAACACTAACATCCAACACCTCTTTAGCAATAGAAGAATGAGAGAGAGAGAGAGACAAAGAGAGACAGAAGAGATCCAATGATCAAGAATGGTCCTCATTGTATGGTTTGGCTGCATCATCCTTAGTGAAGAGACTCCCACTTCTAGTCCATGCTATCCACTACAATCACAACAAAATCATGAATTAGTATGTAAAGTGTAACACATAGTGGTTAAATGCCTTATCTCATCGGTGGTTACACTTGGCTAAGTTGTGATTGTGGTAGATTGGTTTCTTTAGTAGTGTTAGCAGGAAGGTTGATATATAGGGTTAATTAAATAAAGTGGTCCATTAAATTTGAAAAAGTTCAATACAGGAAAATATTTGAAGAGGGTATAAGAATTCACAACAATGAAAAGAAGAATTTACTAAAAATTGTTGTGAAGATGTGTATAATTGGATGCCATTGATGGGGTAAACAAAAGAGAATTTGATTGCAAAAATGTCTAAGGATAAAAAACTTAACTAATCCAACCAAAAGATATGCAAGTGGGTCCTCTGCAAGGTAGGCACAGGCATTTTATGCCCTTGCACAACTTCAAACCAAAGAGTCTGTGGGCTTTTTGGATGATTAATGGTTACAGAAGTTAAGTACAAAAACCTGGAAGAAACTAACTAAGAATTCCGACACATCAAACCAGGAAATTGAATCAAGAATATGAAACTAGTAGTAAGGTGAGAGATGGAAAGTATAGATGGATAAGAGAGAGTGAAATGGAATTCCTAATTATGGTCACATGAAGTCCCTTGTGGATTTTGTGGTTAAATGACTTGATAGAATCCATCGTTAGTCCTGACCAAAACCAATCACGTTTAGTGACTTTGCATCGACATTCTAAGACTAATCCATCCCCTAAGACACAAGAGTGCTCCCATAGAACAACCACCATTCCAAATTAGAAAAGAAGTAAGAAGTGTGAAAGGGCCTTAGTTAGAGGAGACAAGTCCCATAACTAGTGCTTATAGCTTTTTTATTCTATCTAAGGGGTGTGCTTTGTATTCCCATTGTTTTTTTTTTTGAAATGGGAACCACACCATGCAAGGACATATGCATTTATTTTGTCCAAGGGATATGCTTTGAATTCCCATTGTTTTCTTATGAGAACCACACCATGCAAGGATGTATTCAACTTCCTTTATTGATTGGCACAAAATGGTAAGAAATTTATGAAAAGACACATGCACCTAGACAAATAGAAAAGCACAAAGAATACTGAATCCCCTTGAAGCCACACCCTATTCAAACCTTTGAATCCTTCCCAATTCTAGAAACTACCAAAGTCATAAATTTATCAAAGTTTTATTAATGAAAAATGGACTACATGTTTCCAAAATAAGGAAAACTATAGAGTTTGTGGATGGGTGGATGCTATGGACTCACTACCTGTTACATAAAAAGAAATTATGTCCTAATTATTCGTAACAAAATTCAAAGCCAGAAACTAGACACCAATAATCAAATAACAAAAAAAGGACATACCACCATCAAGTACGCATTACAAGTGTACTTGGCACTTACTAACAAAAAGTTAGAAAACCACACCAAATAAAAGAAAATATAAAAGAAAGTGTAAAATATTCTAGAAATAGCAAATTTATGAATGATGGTGTAAAAAAAATTAGAAAAGATTAATAACATAAAAACAAAAAGTTGTAAAATAAATAATATGTAAAACAAAAATTTGTAAAATGAAAAAGTTGAAAAACTAAGGAGCCACTTAAATAATTAGCATGGTTGGCCATCTCCCCCATGATTAAATTGAAAGGAGGAGATCTAAAATATGGAGTATGGTTATGCATTTGATGAGGTTGTTGTTGTGTTGGTTGGCATATGCTCATGGAAAGGTTTAATTTGTTGAATGTTTCCCAACTATTTCTTGTTTGGGATTTCAAGTTTATGGATCATCATGGCCCTAGAAGGGAAAGTCTCATAAATGATGTAAGTTCTGATGAGACGCGATTTGCATAGGCCGCGATATCGCGTCCACCACGATATCACATCCCCTGTCATATTGCGTCTTCCCTACAATATCGCGTACGCGATATTGCGTCTTCCCTACGATATCGCGTACGCGATATCGCAGTCCGTTGCCATATCTATAAATAAGACACGACACTTCCTTGTTTGGGGATCCTAGTTTTAGAGTAGCAAAGCTCTGGTAGTTTGATCCCTCCAGAGTTAGATTTTTTTCCTGTGTTTGCCTGCAGTGTGGTGAATGTAATTGTACGGTGTCTTTATTCAAGTGTGCCGTACTTGGACACGCACATGACTGGCAATAAAGATCGAGATTACTTCGTCATTGCAGCATTCACTTTGTTATTTATTTATTTGTTATTTNGTACCTAGGATCTATGCTTGGTAGTCCTAGTGGTAGTTGTGCACGAGGTCCAAGATGTGTACGATTGATCAAGGAATCGGTTGCTCGTCGCACTTAGGCTAGATTAAGTTTTCTTACCCTTTTCCTCCTAGCTTAGCTTAGTTAGATATTATTTTCCACTACCTTCAAGAGTAGCATAGATTAGGAAACACATCATACAACTCATCTGGACAAAATCATATGTGATAAATGCAATACTAGTCCAGGTGGGAAGACAACGAACTACGACCTAAGGCTAACTATCTAGGTGCCACAACTAGTCCATCTGCAGAGTTCGACCAAATCACGCATGCTACGCTCGTTTCGTATGGTTGAGTGTAGGGGTACCTCGCCACTCATCATTGGCGCCGCTACTGGGGATGGTCCTAGTTATCTAGATTAGTCATATCATACAAGGTCGTTGTATAGAACTTAACGATATATCTCTTAAAAAGAAGTAATTATAAAAAGTCACATAAATTCACACACAACAATGCCTCTCCTACAAGATGATAATAATGCCATACCTAGTGAGGAAGTTCATTGGAGAACCAACAAACTATATGACGATGAAGATTGTAGTATACAACCTAAAGTGGGAGTTTCCTATAAGCATGAACAAAAACAACGTCATCACAACACACGAAAGCCTAACTTACGCGATGATGATGAACCCCCATTGGCTACTACAAGCTTAACAAAAATACAAGAGGCTGTTTGAATCTCACGTAGGCATTGTAAAGAGATCCATCTACCCAGGCTAGATTTAAATAACTTTCCTAAATTTTTAGGAGGCTATGACTTAGATCCGCATCAACATTTAATAGCCTTCTACAATGCCTGCACATGGAATAACATTAATAACAATTGGCAAAAACTGAAGCTCTTTCCTATGACACTCGTTGACCAAGAACAAGTATGATATAGATCTTTAAAACCAAATTCAATACAATGCTGGTCAACAATGGTAGAAGTCTTTAATGAAAAATATCAAACCTACGCAAGAGTGTCAGCCTTGAGGAAACAAATCCAAGGATGGAAATAAGAAAAACATGAACCCTTGGACATGGTCTTAGAAAGATATTATTCACTGTTAAACAACTGTCCAGGTCATGGGTTTTCCGAGGAAAGGCTAATGTACCATATCATTGATGGGCTACGTAATGAAACAAGAGAGACCTTAGGAATGTATGCCCAAGGTCAACTATATGCCCTACAAACCCATCAAATCCAAGAGCTTATTAAGAGGGTAGCAAAAGAAGAAGGAGAAATAGCTACATGGGAGAGTGTTGAAAAACATCAACGGGACCAAAATATCAACTTAACAAAGGTCCATGATCATAACAAGGAGAAATCAACAAATCTCAAGATGGAAACATCATCTTTGCCAATAAAACAATCATTAGAAGAAGTCGAGGCAAAGATCAATAAGATGTTGAAATGGATGAATCAAAAGTGTGGATAATATATCAACAGCATCGGAGATAGAGTTTGACAACCCAAGAAGCGGGACGAAATAGTAGACATTCGGTAAAAAAGAACGAAGGGAATAAGTGCTCAACTACCAATCATACATATGAATGCAACATATGCTTGTATGATCACCCCAAAGGCCAATGACCAATCTTGTCACATTTATATGAGCATTGGTGAAACATGTTACATCCAGAGTTCATACAGAGATACTGTGTTCGATCACAGTGGCAACAATCCCAGTCGTAGGGGAGACCACCCTTAGACTGGAGGCACCCTTCATACCATCCGAATCTAAATGCTTATCATGTTCAACACCCTGTTTCTTCAACTAGGCCAACATACTCTATCTCACCACAATACCATTCTCCACAATACTATCAGACCATACCTCCAACACAACCACCACCTTGCGCACCTTACATTCCTCCTAACTTTCAACATTCTTATCCTTTCCCTCCTTCCACAATGCCACCAACTATTCCTAAGATGTTTGTGCCACAACAACAACCCACGAACAAAACTTGTGCTACTTCTATTAACAGCAGTGAAAAGCCTCCTCAACATCAAAGGCATCCTTTCTTTAAACACAACCGTAGGAAGGGACAACATAACTCTTAGGCCACTGCATCTTCCAACTCAGCACAAGTCCAACAATGTGGTGCACCCTTACCTTCGAACCCAACGCCTCATGTAACTTCATCAGGGCCACCAACTAACACTCCAACAACCATACGACCCAATGAACACAACCATGGGAGGCATCAGTCCAATCCTTGCATACCATCTAATGTTCTTAACCATCATAGTGGGTCAACTCATTATTCGGGAACTACATCGTATGAAGTGTCCCACTGTGTTTATTACAAAGTGTGTGAAATCCAAGGTGATAAGTATGGACCAGCTTCAATATTTCCAATATGCAAGGATCGTCATTTTTCATTTATTAATCCTTGCCATACTCAACCGTTTAGTTATGGGGGATACCCCCCATTTCAATGACAAGCAGGATTAATAAATATTTTTCATTTTCTTTGATTTTACAACTTTTTGTTTTCCAGTTTTTCATTTTTCAACTTTTTGTTTTATCTTTTTGTGTGTTTGTCTTTTTCCATTTTTTGTAAGTAATCTCATCTACGAATAAAAAACTCATGTGGATCATTGGTTGAGGTTTGTTTTATGTTATTAAGTCATGAGTGGTCAATTATTTGGAACCGTGAGCCCATTACACCCACTCATCCGCTCTATAAATAAAGAGGTTCTGTTCGAGGGTACAGTGATATTCTTAAAATTTCTAAAACTTAAAATTAATTTTGTGTTCATTGTACCCAAAATGAAGAAGGATGGACCAAGAGGGAATGATTAGGGTGTGACATCAAGGGGACTTGTGGATTCTCCTTGGTGACCTTTGTGAGAGTTATCATGCAATGTGGTTGTACTAAGATCCTTGTAGATCTAATGAAAAATGGGAGTAAGAGTAATCAAAAGGGTACTCAAAAATCAAAAGCTATTCTAGGGGATTCCACTGGAAAGACATGCACCCATGCCTGAAGGTTGGAAATTTCTCTAGATTCAGTAATGTAAAGAAAAAAAAGAAGAAAAGAAAAAGAGGTGCCATAAAATAAAAATCACTCCTCCCTTGTACTAAACGCCAAGTGATTATACGCCTTGTTGTTATGGTACTGTCATAGTTGTTCATCATTGGATGAAACAATGCAATGTCACTGATTAGAAAGATGGACTTGGTCCTGATCTTGGAATGATGGGTTAATGACACAGTAATCATTCTTTACACGTAGGATTCTCTGTGCCCTGGGTCAGCCACCTCATGCCCCGATCTCTACGATCCCTTTCTACACTTCGTCTCATCTCACTGTTCGTGTAATTGTAGCTCGTGTCCCGTGTAGCATAGAATTTTCATCTTATTTTGGTGACATTTACATGCGTGTGTTTTGTGGAGTTAGTGCAGATTACATTTAACCCTTCTAGTGCCCACGAACAGTTTAAGTGTGATTACACAAGGGCATAATAGGTTAAAACCTGCTTTGGGGAGGACCCACTTGTGTAATTTTTTGTAATCTTCATTAATTCTCTAGCTAGAACACACAATTTGTTACCTGCAGCTTAATTTTTCATAATTTTCTTTCCCCATTATTATCCCTCTTTCATTTAATGTTGCAATGTACCATTACATTCCCTTTTCTTCATAACTGCCAAATTTTTAATTGCTAAATTCACATCATTATCATTAAGTGTGCCTCTCGAATTAATGAAATTACCCTAGGATATCTTCATACTTGTCCATGTCCTCATTTTACGTCATTAATTTCAAGAAAATCCTTAAAAAATTCAGTATTTTTCATGTGTCCCACATCACTAGGGACGAGATATCGCATATGCGATATCGCGTCCCACGTGATATCGCGTACGCGATATTACATCCTATTTACCTATAAATAGGAACCCGCGCCACAACACTTAGCATCATTTTGTCATTTACCCAAGGGGAATTTTTGAAATTTTTCTCTATGACTTGCGATTGTGTGACCCTTGCTTTTTGACTCATATCTCGCATGCTGGTGCTTTGATTTTAATTCCGTTTGAACCTGTTTGAACCCAGAGCGTTCAGTTTAGTTGTGGGGGAGGGACACCTACTAAAAAGTGCCTAAATTTTTTGAAATTTTTCATCGCCCAAAGGACATCAATTAGGGTAATTAATACTAACACTTAGACAAAATTGTGCCAAAAATCATATGACCTTAAGTATACCAGGAGATTAAAATGAAATCCACCTAAGTCATAAGACTCATTATTATAATTTTTGGGCACAATCACATGATAACATAAGATCTTTAATTAAAGGCATGTAGTAAGGTATAACTTAACTTTGAAAACAACCTTACTAACGTTTGACCCGTGTGATTGCAGATGGCCCCGAAACGTGCACAGC
>MNCI01006929.1:684629-745280 GCA_015680685.1 Gnetum montanum | reverse complement strand
GTCCAAGATGTGTACGGTTGATCAAGGAATCGGTTGCTCGTCGCACTTAGGCTAGATTAGATTTTCTTACCCTTTTCCTCCTAGCTTAGCTTAGTTAGATATTATTTTCCACTACCTTCAGGAGTAGCATAGATTAGGAAACACATCATACACCTCATCTAGACTAAACCATATGTGACAAATGCAATACTAGTCTAGGTGGGAAGACAATGAACTACGACCTAAGGCTAACTATCTAGGTGCCACAACTAGTCCATCTGCGAAGTTCGACTGGATCGCGCGTGCTACACTCATTTCATATGGTTAAGTGTAGGGGTACCTCACCACTGATCAAGTTCCTTCCCACAATGTTTGGAACTTAGTTCGTTAAGGTATGTGTGTGGGGTTCTAATGGAGAACCTTATCTTCTAGTTGAAATTTGACTTTTCTAATTTTCAAGTTATGATGCTTTTTGTTGTAGGCCTTGTGCAACTTGTTAAATGATAAGGCTACTAATCAGTTTTTATCTAGAAACTTAAGATTCATTAGTTGTTCTTTTTGGGCTAGACTCAAGTCAAGGTTAAGGTCACAAGCTATTGAAAGTGTACGAAGTTTAGATTGAATATGAAGTGTTAGTAGTTTGCCATAGACAAGCTCATAGGGAGAGTAGCCTATAAGAAGTTTCCAAGTTGAGTGGTATGCCCAAAGGGAATCATTGAGTTTTGTGTTGCAATCCTTCCTATACTTGCTAATAGTTCTTGTTAGTATCCTTGTGATTTTCCTATTGGTAATCACAGCTTGACCATTAGCTTAGGGATGGTAAGGTGTTGTGAGTTTATGTTCAACCCCCAAGCATTGCATGAGTTTTCGAAAGGTAGTGCTTGTAAAATGAGTTCTATTATCATAAATTAATGCATGTGGCACACCAAACCTATTTACAACATTTTGTTGTACAAACGAAGTAGTAGTAGAGGATGTATAGTCGATGATGATTGCTACTTCTGCCCAGTTTGTACAATAGTTAACAGTGATTCTGATGTACATTTTTTCATTTGACATGGGTGTGATGGGACCCATGAAGTTAATGCCCCAAATGTCGAATGGTTCTAGTGGTTGAATGAATTATTGAGGTTTCTCTATTTGAGTAGTCATTCCACCATTCCGTTGGCATCATTCACAAGAGTAGATAAAATGGTGAGCATCCCTAAAGAGTGTTGGCTAGTAGTATCCTGTGATTAGGATTTTAAAGGCCATGCATCTCCTAGCATAGTGTCCTCCACAAGGACCTTCATGAGCATCTTGGAGAATGTACATTTGATCAGCATCAGGGACAAACCAATGAACTAAGCCATTGGTGCACACCTTGTAGAGGTGTTCATTGATTTTCATGAAGTGATTTACTTGGTGAAGAAATTGTTGTTTCTTCTAGTGGTCCAACCCTTGTGGCATCTCTTGAGTGAGAAGATAGGTGAGAATGCGATCATAACATTTTCTCTCATTGGACATTTGTTTAGTTATAACATCAACAAAGAGGAGTTCATTAGGAAACATGTTAGAGAGAAGACTTTCTTCCTCTTTGTCATCCCATCGCAACTAAGACAAGTGTTTAGTGACCACATTTCTTAGTGTTCTTTCGATTTACCATTGTAAGATCAAATTCCTATAAGATCATCGCCCAACGTATGACATGTGGACTTACCATTGGCTTGTTCATCAGGAAGTGGATGGTGCTATGATCTATGTGCACAAACACCTTGTATCCAAGCACATAATGCCTAAACTTCTCTAGAGAAAACACCACCATCATCAATTCTTTTTCCATAGTGGTGTAATTCAGTTGTGCACCGACAATGCTTTGGCTAGCACAATGGATGTAGTATGATCATTTCTTATCATCTAATTGCATCAGCATTGCTCCCAAGGCATAATTTGATGTGTCTGTCATAATGTGAAATGTTTTGGACCAGTCAAGTGCTTGTAAGATTGGATTTTATAAAAGCTTTTCTTTCAATTTCTAAAATGATTTCTCACATTCTACGGTCTAGACAAATAGAGCATCATCCTTTGTTAGCTTGACCAATGGTTTTGTGATCTTAGAGAAATTCTCATGAATCGTTGGTAGCAGCTAGTATGTTCAAGGAATGACCAAACAACTTTAACTATTTCTGGTTGGCAAGTTATTCCTTGGATGACCCTTAGGGTTCACCTCAATTCTTGCTCGTGAGATTCTATGCCCTAGTACAATGCCATATTGGACCATTAAGTGACTTTTCTACCAATTAAGTCACAAGTTAGTTTTAACACACCATTTCAACACTTGCTCAAGGTAGTCCAAGGCTTACTCAAATGTAGCTTCATAGGTGGAGAAGTCATCCATGAAGACTTCCATACCATTATCGATTTGCTAGTGAAAAATGCTTAGAACCAAGTGTTGGAATGTGGCAGGAGCATTGCATAGACCAAATGACATCTTGTGATATGCAAAAGTACCCTAGGGACTCATGAATGTTTTCTTTGCTTGGTCTTCTAGTGTAATTTGTATTTGGTTATAGCCATTATAACCATCTAGAAAATTGTAGTAGCAATGCCTAGATATTGTGTCAAGAACCTAGTCAACAAATGACAATGGAAAGTGATCCTTGAATGTTGCCATGTTCGGTAACCTGAAATCAATTTAGAATCACCACTTGCCATCTTTTTTTTTGTCACAATTACAAGTGGGCTAACCCACTCGCTATCTACAATGGGATAGATGAATCCCTTCTTGAGGAGTTGCTCAATTTCCTCCTTGATGATTTGCCTCAATTTGGGGTTCAACCTTCTATGTGGTTGTTGTTTCGGCTTCATGGCTAGGTTGATGTAGATGCGATGCTGGCATATTTTAGGATCAATCCCTATGAGTTCAAGATATGACCAAGAAAAAGATGTTGACCATAATTTCACTACTTTTAACAACATATTTTTCTGTTCTGGAGTAAGTTTTGCATTGATTATAACCAACTTTCCATTTTTCAAAAATACATATTCCATTCCAGCTAATAATGTTTTTAGCTCAAGGAGCTCTTGTTTGAATTTCTTAGGAATTTTCAACTCTCCCCAGTGAATATCATCATTTGTATCATCAGAGAATTGGTGATGAACTTGCTTGAGTTCATCCATGGTTGTGATATATGCACATGTTAGGCTCTCAGTTGGTTCCATGCAAAGTATGCTACTTTCTAAATCAGTGGTTAGTCACTAGGTGTCCTCTTGTTTGGTGACTACTGCATATAGACACCTTTGAATTTCTACTTCTAGAACACACTATTTGCATGTAGAAATAGATGCTTAGTTGATGGCCTAGAGTTTCTACACACAATTGCACCTTGTATTGATGTACGTGATGCATGGAAATCTCCTTTTCTCAATGTTTCCGAATACATTTTCCTTTGATATTTCCAAGGAAAGATCTCTGATGCCCATTCTTTCATTGACAGTGCTCAGCCATGCCCTTCCCATTATGATTGAGAAGTCCCCTTTCTAGTTCTCCACTTTGATTACCAAGAAATTGGTAGGATAAGATCACCCATAGACATTGGTCACAATATCTTGTATCAATTCCAATGGAATAGTGATGGACTGGTTTGCTAATTCTAATCTTATGCTTCTCTTCTTGAGAGCGAATAGGTTCTAGGTAGTGTACATCTTATGAGAAATCAAATTAAAACCAGAACCTAAATCAAGAAGAACCTTACATGATTTGTTCCCAATAATCTACAAATAAATTAGAGGACTTCCAAGATTAGCTAATTTCCTGGGAAGGTTTTCTGCATGGATCCAATCAAACATAGTGTAAGTAAGCATTACAGTATGGATCCTTTATAGAATTTGGTTTGAAGGAGGCTTGAAGAAATTTGATATGGGGAAAGAGGCAAGAGTAGGGTTGACAACCATGAGTGTAAGTGAAGGCTTAGGTTGACTATGGGGGTTAAAAGAAAGGCCTTTTCTTTAATTGGGCATTCGACCCCTTCGATTGATGATTGGGTTGCAAATTAATAACCCTCGTAGCCTTGTGTTGTTGTAGTTGAGCAAGTAGTTTACCTTGCATTGGTGGAGCAGGTAGTAGCTTTGTAATTAGAGAAGGAGTATGTGCAGGGATAGGAGGAAGATAAGGATAAGAGGTGATATCCCTTCTTTCATGTGGAAAATAAGCTTGATAATAATCTGAAGGGTGGTAGTGAGGTTGGAAATTAGAAACATGACTAGAAGAGTCATGTGGAGACATGGGTTGCTACACATGGTAACCATATGGATCAGGCTATTAGTAGGGGTACTATGCGGTGAAAGCACCCATGATTGTGGTTGCTATCATTGTTGACACTATTCATATAGCTGTAGTGGAGCTCCACTTGGATAATATGGTTGTTGCTAGTGGAACTACCTAAGATTACCTTGAGGGTAAGGTAACCTTATGGATGTTTTCCTTTGTGTAAGTTGTGAATGTAAGGTATGCATCCCAGACTCCTATAGATGTGACACAACGAGTCAACATCCCTTAGGATGTTTATATTAACAGATGTTACACCCATGATCATTATCTGATTCACTATGCACAACCTCTTCTATTGCAACAATCTTGCCCTTAGCTTTGCAATATGCATGTTCAACTTCCTTGCACCTTCTGCATGCATGGTCACTAGCTTATTTTCTATACTCTTTAGTAATTTTAAGGGCAACTTGAAATCTACTATCCATGGAGTCCCTTAATTAATCAACCTTGACCATAAGTTTAGATTGGAATTGTTGAAATGACAACGCTTTCTTATGCACCCATTCATCAAATATGGATGCGTCCTCACTATCGTAGAATCGAACCTCTCTCTTGCAAATGGAAGGATCATGGTTGTACTCCTTTGCATTTTTTCTTTTGCTTAGCTCATCCTCCTCTTTAGCTACCTACTCTATTAATCTTTGTATTTGACAGGAAGTTAGTTTTGATAGTCACCCTTGGGCATAGACACCAAGGGTTTTCCGTGTTTCATTATGAAGCCCATCTACAATATGGTGAAGTTGAACCAATTGAGAATAACCATGGCTAGGGCATTTATGCATCAAGGCATAGTATCAACTAATGGTGGCATCCAAGGGTTTGTGCGTTCCTTGTTTCCACCCTTGAATTTGCTTCCGTAAGTTGGACACCTTGGAGTACGTTTGATACTTATCATTGAACATATCAAGCATGATACTTCATCATTTGATAGATTCTAGCTCTAAGGATCGGTACTAGTTCTTTGCCTCTTTGATGAGTGTCCTTGGGAACAACTTCAATTTCTGCCACTCATTTTCTATGTTTTGTAAGGCACATGCATTTTGGAAAGCTTGAAGATGATTCTATAGATTAGAGTTGTATCCTCTAAATTGAGGAATATTGTTCATGTCTAATAATTTGATCTGATTGTCTTTCACATGCCTTTTTGGAATTTTGACTACCTCTACAATGTTAAGCATACTTCAGGTAGCAAATAGAGGTTCATTGAGGCCTTGATCATGGTGCCAATGATGCCCTCTACTACTCCTTCATTCATGGTGATGTGCCTCTCTTGAATGTCTATGTCCTTAATCTTGCATATCTCGATGATCCCTTTGGTTATCTTGGTCCCATCAATCATTTCATTCATTTCGACCACCTCCACCATGGTCTCGTCTTCTGTGACCATGATTAGAGCCAGAAGAAGAAGATGATGATGAATGGGAAGAAGAAGGAGAATCAACATCATCACAGTGCCTACTACTACCTCTTCGATGATTGCCACCACGATCATGATCATGCTTTATGTCAGCATGCCTGTCTTGATTTGCCCCTCCAGATCTTTCATTGTCATTAGATCCCTTGTTACCAAAATCTTGATTGTGAACTATGGAGTGAAGATTCTAATTTTGACCTTCACACTGAAGTCAAAGAGAGTAGTTTCATTGAATGGAAAACCCCCAAAGAAAGATTCCCCACTAGCTTGTTGGTACAACAAGAATGGATAATCATTAAGTCCTTTTCTCTTTGAAAATTCATAGTGTTGCTCTAACTGCCAATCCTGTAGACATTGTGCTTCTATGGGATGGTAATCCTTGGCATCAACATCTTCCATAATATACTCCCCATGGCGATCTTGAAGACCACATCATGCAAGCATTTGATAAAGCATTATAGGAGTAGCACGATTGGATGACAACACAATGTTGCCCTCCATGTCACACCACCATAATTGTTCATCCTGGTGTAGGCTGAAGGTGAAGTTTGGCACATACTAATCAGGATGAGTATATATAATTTGATACTGTTGAGGCTTTGCCAACTTAACTCTATCAGCCTTGGGCAAAGAAGTGCTCCTGTGAGAAGAAGACATTTTTAGTTAGCGAATAAAAAATCACAGTGTGCTCTAAGAATTTGTTGTAGTAATTGTGAAATAAGATATGACTCTTAGGTTCATTCCAATGATTTAAATACTTTTCACTAGGTCCTAGATAGTGCACAAAACAACAAAAAGTTCCCTAGAAATGATGCTAATGATGAGTAGTAAGGTACCTCTATGCCCAACCATATGAATCACTAAGGCATTATGCACGATTTGGTCAAATTCCGTGGACCTATAGTTATCTCGTACACTACTTTCTCTACAAAGTGAAATAATGTTAAGAACATTCGTTGTCTTCCCAACTATACTTGTTAGGCTCAAGGGTATGATTTAATTGTAATTGAGGTATATGAATTTTTGTCATTTTATATTTTATGGATTTAATTGCCTACAACAAGAATAAAGAGTAGAGTAATTTAAAATCTAACTCGTTATTGTCTATCTAGCCTAACACAAGTAATCGTTTCACTTTCTTGAACACATGGCATTGCTGGGCTACCAAACATTAAGCGTTGCTGGGTTACTAAGTACTATATGAATGTTTGAAGTGGTCATGCTCATGTTCATTAATCAACTGGAAATAAATTACTTAGTTCAAATACATTAATGTAAAGAGCAATAAAGAAAATATTAAGTTATTCTCAGTGTTGCTACAAGGATTGTCAAAAGAGTTCATTTTATTTTCATCACACTGCTACGCTCAGGTACATTACTGCTCAAACAAAGAACTGTACACACACTTTAGACTCCTTCTGTGGGCACTCAGAAAATATTCTAACTCTGAGGAAAAGAAAGTACATTACTGCTCAAACAAAGAACCGTACACACACTTTAGACTCCTTCTGTGGGCACTCAGAAAATATTCTAACTCTGAGGAAAAGAAACAGTAAGAGCTTCTTTGCTCTACTTGAAAACTAAATTGAAAACTACTCTATGCCAAAAAAATTGGAACCCAGGTGCTATATTTATAGGCTAGGATATATGCCTCAAGGTCGAACATCTAACATTGAAGCCAGCTAGGCCTTAACGACGCGTACATGACGTCGTGGCCCCGACGTTGTGTACCCAACGTCGCGGCCAACAAAACACGTTTCATCAATATATTATTAAATAGTTTAGATATGCGTTTAATAAACCATGAAATTTTTTCTAAGCTAATTTATACCTTAAAAATATATTAAATCATAAAAATAAAAATTTCAAACTTTAGAATTTAATACATTCATGGCTTTTAAACGGTCTCAGGTTACTTGCAAAGGGAATATTGAAGTTGAAGAGATAATTACAAGATTTAAGATGATCCCAAAAAAGTACAAATAAACAAAGATCAAGCTATTTGTAGAAGCAAATGGTGAAAAAGGACTCCTAGAGCCTACCCAGACTTCTAAAATTTATTTGCTGTTTTTAATAAGTTAGTTTCATTTAAACCAATCCAGTCATCAACATATAAAATGTCTTCACCACTAAGAATTAAGAGCCCGAGTCTCGTTAAAATTTGTGGAGTTAGTTATTTTAAGCTATTGCAAATTTAACTCCCTTGTGTGAGAAATTAAACCTATATCTTATCTATCAATCTCTTTGTGAGCGGTGAATGAAAGATCAATCTAAGTGTTTCATTTGAATCCAGTAGGTATCCGGGATTTCTGAAGCCAGCTTGGGTAGAAATGTAAAGTCAGTGTTATAATTGTTCCATGGTGGTGGGAGAATGCAGTATTTCAGAGTTGCTAAGCAACGCAGTGGCTAAAGAGAAATGTACTGTTGTTAGTTAACTTAGTATTCATTAATGCCACCATTCATAGACTTGGACACTCTCCTTAATTGCTTGTAGCTGCTCCATACTACAACATGGGCTTGCAAATTCTATCTGTATTCAGATATGTTCAATCAGATATTAATATATATTAGACATTATGGAATGAGTTGAAGTTTCTGCAGGATTTCTGATCTTGGACAAGTTCAATTTCAAAAGATTCATTTGGAAGGGGATTGTGGGTTAATGTATCCGGGATTTCTAAAGCCAACTTGGTAGAAATGCAAAGTCAGCCTTATAATTATTCCATGGTGGTGGGTGTTGGTATATAAATTCTGGTCACACAGCAACACCTGCAAAAACGAAACGAGTTTTAAGAAACTATTGCCTACGACATCTCTTTTATGGGTAAGAAAACCCAGGAATAATCTCAGCTGGCAAGGGCAATGTGGTGTTAACAGGTAAAATTTTTTATGACGATGATACTTTAAATTATTTTCAACGAGATCACTGTCTGGCAAAACAACTTTTTTTAAAAAAAAGAAGTTAAACTGAATGGCTGTAACAATTTCTGAAAATAAAGTTTTAAAGTAATCCAAAGCTCATAACAAACAGAGTCCTAATATCAATGAGATCTTGGTTAAAACATTGACATGCAACAGAGATGCAAGAGAGATTAACAAGACTTAGCTCAATATTGCATACTAGATTTGGTTGACTGAAAAGAAGCTGCTTGTACAAGCTTGTCTCTCAGTGCTTCTATGAAGCACACCTCTAACAAATCTGTACCTCCTGGAGCATGAATCTTTTTGGAGCTCCCACCGCACTCCTTTCAGCGGTGCCTCCAGTGCTGGATCAGCCACGAAAATAAGAGAATTCTTGGGAACCTTGCCCTTTTTTTATTTACCCCCAAAAGAACCCCTTTTTCTTTGGCCTCAGAGGAATTTATTGGTTTTGAGCCTGTCACTCTTGGGATACCGTCGTAGCTTCTGACGCTTCCTCTTCTCGCCAAACCTGCAATCCCCAAAATAAACGCTAGCAGTATCTTATCGCCAACCCTGCAATCCCCAAAATAAACGCTAGCAGTATCTTATCGCAAAAGGGATAAGGGAAAATAAAACGTTTGGTCTGCTTTGGACGTTAATGATAAAGCAACATGTATAACCTTGCTTTAACCTATTTCCCGTGTGCACACATGCCATGCTCCAAACTTTCTGTTATCCACAATTAGTCCCGCTGCCAAGTGGATTAATCAGGGTTGAAGCCCAATGCCACCGGGGATACGTAGGTGGACATGGTGGACCACGCCACCGGGGATGCTGAGATAGGGAGAATGCAGAGAACGCCGATCTGGTGACGACTCGAAGGGCAGGGCCAGATCGTCAGCAGTGGTGCCAGAGATGACTAAGGTCACGAAGAGCAGATCCAGCAAGGAAAGAGCGCCACTGCAGCAGGCCCAAGATTGCCTCCTTGCAGCCATGAACATAGGGTCGCAGGCTGCCGTTGTTTCCAGCTACTGTATTTTTTCGCTAGGCCATAGGCGTTGAGAATGTTCACATTGCAAGGCGAATAGGCTCACCCATATTTTCTTTGAATCAAGAACAGAACCATCTAAGGATCCTTCCTCAACGGGCGTATGAATATTTCTCAGTCCAACCTTATCACTGACGGCGGGGCAGCAAAGGTGCTTGATGCATAGAACTTGCCTACCACCTTTCTGCGACAAAGGCCACCATGAAACTCTCATTTCGTTTTTTTGTTGTTTTTTTGGAGTTCATACTTCATGAAGGTGCTAGACTTTTCAGATAATTCCTGATTGAAAACTTCCAGAAAGGCGGCCAGTAGGAACTTGACGGGCAGCAACTTCCAACACCAAATTCGGCCTAACATGCTGATTCAACCAAGCATGCCTACAAATAAGCCAAAGACTGCAGATTCCCTGCAGGCTCCTGTCACGTCAGTGGGTTATACTAAGTTGCAGTAGAAACTTACCGGATTTAAACTTATCACCGTTACAAAAATCGGCCCAATCATCGGAATCGTAGCAATACATAAACATTGGATAATTGGCTCATTTCCATCATTGTCACCTGACACACTGAAGATGAAAAACTGTAAAGCTATGCATCAAAAGAATATGATTCATGGAAGAGGAATCGAGGATTCGTGATTTTGAACGTGTTTGGGTACGGTACATGTGTCTCAAGAAAAAGTGGGGACAGGGGACGTGATAGAGAAAATTTAAATATATTAGTTTTTTTAAAAAATTAAATCTCATATATCATAAAAATACATTGTAAAATATAGAACAAGTACAATGTATATCAAAAATATTGTTAATGCTTAAAAATTGCAAGAAGATTGCAATATCACCATTAAATTGAACTAAGAAAATTTGCAAAGATATAGAGGGCATTGAATCCATTTCCTTACTACCTGTGAGTAGCACCATAGGACCACGTTGAAGATGACCGCAGCTTAACTAAACTAGGCACAAGTAACTCATCTCACCTACAATGAAAGAAATCTTTTAGACGCTGTAAAATCGACATTAGTCATGATGAAGGGGAAAGTAAAAACAGAGCACCATGACGTTGCATATGGCCATTGTCCATGTGTTGGTGGGCTTCGTTGCTTTATAAGCAAACAGATTTTTAAAAAAGTTGAACAAGCATCCATCCATCATCATGTTCATGACTCATGACTCATGAGCCATACGATGACCCTGTTTTGTTTTTTGTTTTTTCTTTTTTCAGCAGAGATATGAGAAAAAGAGCAAAAACCAGCAATGAACAATAAACACGCGTGAATGTGTGAGTCATGGCGGAATCTTTGACCCTACCAAAGCCAGGCGAATCCATGCAAATGCAATGTTTTCCTCGCACGCCCCGTCCAAAACTTTCCGTATGACCCATACTTCCTCTTCGGCCTTCGGTTACCATAATAGCCCTTTCGTGATTTCCGTGTGTTTGTTGATTTATTGGTACTCCCTTGTTTTCTGTGGTCCGTCTCAGATGCCATGAATCTTGATTGCTTTCTTGCAATTTAACAATGAAATGAAATTTTTGGTATGATTCAGAACAGGAGAAGATATGTAAGATTTTAATGTAAAATGCAGACATCGCAAGAACTAAAAAGGCAAGAACAATACCAAGCAGGGCAAGGCGACCATTTCAAGGTGACCATTTCAATGTATATGTACAAATCCAGACAAAATTTCATTGGAAATTATGAAATACTACCCATTGCGAATTTAATGCTTTTCTGTACGTGCTCCCGAATCCCCCGAATCCGACGCGAACAGTTCGTGAAAATTTATCCGGAATCGTGAATCTCCGACGCATAGCTGTAAAGGAAATAATGGCTTAATAGGAAAGCATGGTGGCGGGGATGGTGCTGTTAATAACAAACGTTGCAGGTCACAGTTGCCAGCTTACGCCCTCACCCTATTATTTTCTTTTATTTTGCAATTTAAAAAGGAGAAAGGGACGAAGAAGAAGAATGAAGCAGTAATTCATTTCATTTAGGATTACAACAGGGTGATCTGCATCAATTAAGAACTCACCTTTTGGTTTGTTACACTTCTCTCTTTTACTCACTTATTTTGAGTTAAGCTGCATAGCTAAGTTTAAGAACCAACTGCAGAAGCTAGCGCAGAAATGCTGCTACAACTTGCCTTCATACTATTGCATTCATGAAGGCTCAGATCACGTTCTCTGATTCAAAGCCATGATAAGTTTTAATGATGTGACCTTCCCAGGTTTTACAGGACATTACGGACCTAATAATGGACAAAGCAAGGGTGAGCAAAAACATACTGCAAATGATGGTGGCGAAAGCCAAAATCCCTTCACCAACTTACACAACGGCGACGTATGGTCCAAGACATTTATCGATTTTTTTTAAGCACATTGAAGGTTGCTGGGGAGACGTTCAAGGGGAAAGCAGCCAAGATAAAAAACAGACAGATAAGAATGCCGCCATGGTTGCCTGGTCATCATTAAAAGACCTTAGAAGCCAGGAGGATTCGTCAACACAGGGCCTTGTTGGTGCACAATTCCCAGATACTGTGGACGTGGAGGAGAGTGATGATGACTAAGGCTGATACAACTTTACAGAAAAATAAAATCCGTTGCCCACCTATGGCAGTGCATCATTTTCTATTTAACTTAGCAATATCAACGTTAGCGTATTTGTTGTTAGTTTGGTTGTACCAGTTAGTCTCTCAATATTTAACTATAAAATATATGGACGAATGCCTACCCTTTGATTTGTCAAATATGCAAACATTATTTAATATTAATCAGGATAGAAAAATTATATTACGTAAATAAACATTGTAATTCTAGCATGAAATCTCAACTACGCCACCCTTGCCATTGCATTAGACACTGTAGCTTCACATTTTGCAGCTGCTTAAAGGGGCTGAAACACAACCAGATATTGAAAAGTGTCACCTGAAAATCGGATCATAACGTCGGCCAAGGAATCAAATGAACAATATTAGTGGCCTGCACCATTATTCTCCAGAAAACTGCTGTCCTGAGCGTTGTTGTCGCCTACAGGTTTGCAATTATAACAGCATCGCGTTATCCATTTGCACAGCAAAACTTACATGGGACTAAAACCAAAAGGAGTTTTTTTGCCTTTTGAAAATTAACGTTTATTAGTCATGACCAACGTTGACGGATAATAATGACGTTACTAAAACAATAAATATGATAAATGCTGCCAAAAAAAGAAATTAATTGAAAGCACCCTATGAATGAGGTAATTCTCTTTGAATATAGCAATGGTTTTAAAATAGCCGAACTATCTTTTGACGGGTTAAACAAATTGGCCATGGCCCCATGTCTAGCACCGGTAGTGTTAATATCAACACTAAGCTCCGAAACTTAAAATTGCATGCAAGTGCAAGGATGACAAAACAATAGAAATTATAAAAGGTACAAGAATATGCAAAATACAAAGGATCAAAGGATTATAAAATAATGACAAATTGAAATTTACAAAGTATTTGTGCACATGGACCACAGTGCAATCCACTTCCTCATGAACAAGCCAACGATGAGCCTTCGTATTATATGGTGGCTCGTGATCTTGCAGGCATTTGATCTCACAATGGTAGATTGAAAAGGGACCAAGAATGTGGTCGTTGACCACCTCTCTTGCTTAAAATGGGATAATGAAGAGAAGGAGAGCCCACTCTCTAATCAATTTCTAAATGAATTCCTCTTTACAGGAGCACTAAATGACCAAACACCCGTAGAAACAACTTGGTATAATGGCATCCTCACCTATCTTTTCACTCAAGAGATGCCACAAGATCTTGACTTTAGAAAGAAGCAACAATTTCTTCATTGGGCCACATACTTCATGGAAATCATCAGACACCTTTACAAGGTGGGCGTTGATGGGTTGATTCGTTGGTGTGTCTTGATGAAGATCAATTGTGCATTCTCTAGGATGCTCACGAAGGATTGCTTCAATACTAGTTAATTAGTTAAATTAAATTAGTTAATCCAATTACTTTATCTCTTTTTAAAAGAACCAAAACCATAAAATACAAAATGATAAAAAATTAGATGCCTCAGTTACACTTAAACATACCAGTTTACATCATAAGTGTAATTGGACAAACATCAAACGACCTTAAGACATGATTCACTTCCTAGAAGACTAGTGCATTGGAAACTATAAAGTCTATGGAATTCGACTGGATCACATGTGAATGCTTTGTGGTTCATATGGTTGGTCGTAGGGGTACCTTGTCACTCATCATTGGTGTTGTTGCCAAAGACTTTGTTTGTTAAAACATGCGCTATCTAGGAGTAGTGAATATTATTAATATTAGTGGACAAAATCAAGGTCAACAACACTCTTACACGACATATAACTGCTAAGCACAATGATGTTTTATTTTATCTTGCAAAATGTCTTCTTCTTCTCACAAGCATGAAGATGTTAAATTATCAGTCCCACAGAAGTGTAAAGTGGTATATACTCATCCAGATGAGTATATACTAAACTTCACCTTCATCTTACATCAGGATGAACAATTGCGATGACATGACATGAAGGGCAATATTGTATTGCCTCCCAATCAATTTGTGCCTGAGATGCTCTTTCAAATCCTTAAAAAGTTAGGCATCTCCTATCTTCGTGAGGAATACATTGTAGATAATCATAACACTCAGGATTACCATCCCACTGAAACACAATGAAAGCAAGATCAACACTAGGCAAAGCACCATAAGCTTGAAAAGGGAAAACATTTCACTAATGCCTTGTTCTCGCTAAACCAAGATGATAATATGGATCCTCTCCCTAAGGGTTCTCAATATGAAAATTCTCCACCCTCTATTATTGGTGATGAGGGTGTGACCTTGAACCTGCGATCCACTATGAATAAACTAGGCTCATAAAAGAGTGATAGTTAAGGTAGGGACTCGTGCAAGCATCAAAATGGCAAGGGATATAAGTATGAGGATCATAATAAGTGCAAAAGTGATGGTGGACACTGTGGTGGTAGTGGTATTCCATCTTCTCCTCCATCCTCTTCATCGAGTTCCAAACATTCCTCTTCATCTGCTAGTTCTCATAGAAGCCACCATTGAAATAATCACAATGAAGGTAATCAATGAGATAACAATGACCGTGATGACCACCAAGATCGAAGGGGTGGCCGAAACCATCATTGGCGTCATTTACGCAATGATGATGATGAACCTCTATTGGCAACTTGAAGCATGCTCAACATTGGAGGTAGTAAAGATCCTAACTAGGCATGTGAAAGATAGTAGGATCAAGTGCTTAGACATGAATAATATTCTAAGATTTGAGGGGGAATACAACTCTAATCTGCAAACACGTCTACAAGCCTTCCATGATGCCTGTGCCTTATAGAACATAGAAAATGAGTGGTAAAAACTCAAGCTTCTTTCTAGGACACTCATCAAAGAAGTTGAAAGTTGGTACCAGTCCTTGGAGTTGGAATCTATTCACAGATGGAGTGCCATGTTGGAGCTATTTAATGACAAATATCAAACATACTTGAGAGTGTCTAATTTGAGGAGGCATATCCAAGGATGGAAATAGGAAACACATGAACCCTTGGACGCTGCCATGGGCAGATACTACTCCCTCTTACATCAATGCCCCAACCATGGTTATTCTCAGAGGAAGAAACTCCACCACATCATAGATGGGCTTCGTGTTGAAACTAGAAGAACTCTTGGGGTTTATGCCCAAAGGAGGGTATCTGACCTAATAGCTCATTAGATCCAAAGGCTACTAATGCAAGTAGCAAAAGAAGAAGGTGAGTTGTGAAAGAGGGAAAGTGCATAAGAATATAATAGGGATCCTTTCATTAGGAAATGGGAGGTCCAATTTTGTGACAAAAAGGAGTCACCACTCAATGAAGTCGTGAACAGGAAAACCTTGCCTATCCAGAAATCTATGTCTAATATTTTGGAAAAGGTTGATAAATTATGGAAATATTTGGATAAAAAATTCCAAACTACTATGAAGATTGCTAAAGAATCCAAGGAGAAAAACAGTGATTGTAACCGCATGAGGTGAAAAGAAGCTAAATGTACTTACCAGAGAGGTAAGGGCAAAGCTACTTCCATAGAGGAAGTTGTGGAAATAGACACTAACGATGATCTTGGTTGTGACATTTATCAATATGAACATCCAAAGGGGTGTTGCCCTATGGTGTCACACTTACAATAGTCAAGGATGTATGCATTTAATCCTCGACTAGCATGTAGGCAAGCACCTAGACGATTGCCTTATCCTCAGGGCAATCCAAGATAGTTTCATCATCAACAACAAGCTTATTACCCAAGTGGAGCTCCACCACAACCATATGAACAATACGAATAGTGGCATCAACCATAATCATGAAGAATGCCATCACCAAAGCAGTAGTACCCTTATAGGCAATCAGATCCATACGGGTATTACATTCAATATCTTATTCCTCCAAGAATTTTTGTAAGCCATGCCTCATTTTAGCATCATTATTACCCTCTAGAGTACCATCAAACACATTCACCATCCACTCAAGGAGAGAACCCATATCCATACCACCCTTCACATCTATCTGCACACATTCCTCTACCCTCTACCTAGTTACCTCCTACTCCATCTATGCAAGGCAAAATTCCTCTACAACCATAGTAAAAAAATGTCATGAGGGTTGTACATTCACATCTGGCTTTCCAGCCATGTGGTTCGGATAATCAATCCAAAAAATAACCTTTTTCTGACCCAATAGTCCTCCTAAATCCTTACAACCTAGTATGGTTGATCACCCTACATCTCCAGTACCCTCACCCTATGCATTAAATACCTTTGAGTGCCCTTCAAACCAAATGTCACCTTGGATCAACATTGTGATGCTAACTCATGTTGTTTTTGATTGGATTAAGGCTAGCAATCTTTCCATGAAAAGATCTAACCATGGAAGACCATTAATTTACCTATAGATTGCTAGACATGAGCCATGCAAGGCTCTTCTTAACTCTGGTTCTGATGTCAATGTCATCTCCCATGACATGTGCAAAGCCTAGGACCTACCACCTCTTAAGAAGAGCAACATTTAGTTGGAATTGGTAGACTAGTCAATTACTATCCCTCTAGGGTTAGTAGAGGAATTTGTGACCACNTAGTCAATTACTATCCCTCTAGGGTTAGTAGAGGAATTTGTGACCATAGTTTGTGAGTGACCTTATCCTACTAATTTTTTGATAATCAAGGTTGAGAATTGCAAAGGTAACTTCCCCATCATTATGAGAAGAGCTTAGCTATGCATGGTCGATGCATGAATGGGCATAAGGGACCTCTCCTTGGAAATCTCCAAAGAGAATGAATTTGGAAAGCTAGAGAAGAAGCGTATTCATGCATCATGTATAATGATAACGAGTGCAATTGTGTGTAGAAGATTTGGTTCATTAAAAGTATATACATTAAAGCATGCAATCATGCTACACAAGAAATTGATATTCAAAGGTATCTGTACGTAGTAGCCACAAAATAGGAGGGCACCTAGTGGCTGATAGCTAACTCAGAAAGTAGCACATTATGCATGGAACCAACTGAGAAGCTAACATGCACTTATGTTAAAGGAATGGATAAACATGACCAAGTTCATCCCCAACTCTCAGATGAAGATGGTGATACCTATTGGGGAGAATTGAAAATCCCTGATAACTTCAAGCAGGAGCCCCTAGAGTTGAAAACTCTACCAAGCAGCATCGAGTATGCATTCTTAAACAATGGTAAGTAGGTCATAATCAATCCCAAACTTGCTCCTAAACAAAAATAAAAGGTATTAAAGATGGTTAACAAATTGCCAATAGCCTTTGCTTGGTCATATCTCAAGTTGATTGGAATTGATCCAAGGATATGCTAACATCACATTTACACTGACCTAGCCATGAAGCCAAGAAGGTAGCTGTAGAGATGACTACATCCCAAATTGAAGTAGATTGTCAAGGAGGAAATAGAACAACTCCTCCAGGCAGGGTTCATCTATCCCATCATGGATAGTGAGTGGATTAGCCCACTTGTAATTGTGCCAAAGAAATGTGGCAAGTGGTGGGTCTACATCAACTTTAGGCTATTGGACATGGCAACATTTAAAGATCATTTTTCATTATCATTTTTGGATCAAGTGTTAAATACCATCTTTGGACAATGTTATTATAGCTTTTTGGATGGTTATAGTGGCTATAACCAAATCCAAATTATGCCAAAAGATCAATCCAAGACAACATTCACAAGTCCCTAGGGAACTTTTGCATATTGTAAGATGCCATTCGGTCTATGCAATGCCCCTACAACATTTCAATGCCTAGTCCTTATCATTTTTCAACAATAGATTTGTAGTGGTATGGAAGTCTTCATGGATAACTTCTCCACCTATGGAGTTATATTTGAACAAGCCTTGGACTGCCTTGAGAAAGTACTGAAAAGATGTGTGGAAATAAATTTGTGGATTAACTAGCAAAAGAGCCATCTCATGATCCAAGAAGACATTGTATTGAGGCATAGAATCACTCAAGCAAGGATTGAGGTAGACCTAGAAAAGATAAGAGTCATCAAAATAATTAGACCCCAGCTAGAGATAATTAAAGATCTTTGGTCATTCCTTTGACACACTGGCTACTACTGATGATTGATAAAGAGTTTTTATAAGATTACAAAACCATTAGTATAGCTTTCAAGGTAAGATTCACCTTTCATTTGGACTAAGAAATGTCAACATGCATTCCAATAGTTAAAGGAGAAACTTGTAGAAACACCAATTCTACAAGCACCATACTAGTTCAAACCATTTCACATCATGACAGACGCATCTAACTACACCCTGGGAGTAATGCTCATATAGTTGGACAATCAGAAACATTCATACTGCATCAACTGTGCAAGCCGAAGCATTATGGGAGCATAATTAAATTACACCACCATGGAGAAAGAACTAATGGTAGTGGTGTATGCTCTTGAAACATTCATGCACTATGTTCTTAGCTACAAAGTATTTGTGCACACAGACTACAATACAATCTGCTTCCTCATGAACAAGCAACGGTGAGCCCTCGTATTATATGGTGCTCATGATCTTGCAAGAATTTGATCTCACAATGGTAGATTGAAAAGGAACCGAAAATGTGGTCACTGACCACCTTTCTCACTTAAGATGAGATAATAAAGAGGAGGAGAGCCCACTCTCTGATCAATTTCTAGACAAACTCCTCTTTATAGAAGCACTAAATGATCAAACATTCGTAGAAACAACTTGGTATAATGGCATCCTCACCTATCTTCTCACTCAGAAGATGCCACAAGATATTGACTTTAGAAAGAAGTAATAATTTCTTCATTAGGCCAAATACTTCATGGAAATCAATGGATAGCTTTATGAGGTATTCGTCGATGGCTTGATTCATTGGTGTCCCTGATGAAGATTGACTGCATGTTCTCTAGGATGCTCATGAAGGACCTTGCGGAGGCCACTATGTAGGGAAATGTATGGCCATAAAAATCCTAATGGTAAGATACTATTGGCCTACAATTTTTAGGAATTCCCATTAATTATTTTGATTTTGTGAATGTTGTCAATGAGATGGTGGGTTGAGCACTTGAATGGAAGGTCCTCAATAGTGGATTCAACCATTGGAGCCTTTTGACATATGGGGTGTTGACTTCATGGGTTCCATCACATCTATGTTCAATGGAAAGGCGTATATCATTATAGTAGTCGACTACTACAAAAAATGGGTAGAAGTAGTAACTATTACTAATTGTATATAATCTATTATTGCCATATTTATACAAAAAAATGTTGTAAACAAGTTTGGGGGTGCCACCTGCACTAATTTCTGACAACGAAACTCATTTCATAGGTGCTACTTTTAGAAAATTGATGTAACTCTTGGGGGTTGAACATAAATTAACAACACCCTACCACCCCCAAGCGAATGGTCAAGTAGAGGTAACTAATAGGAAGATCACAAAAATCCTAACAACAACCATGAGAAAATATAGGAAAGCTTGGAGTACAAAACTCAATGATGCTCTCCCCTTTATAATAATGTTTAAGAATGTTGCAGTTGTCAGTATCATGTCCTACAACCTCATAATAATAATAATAAATTCTTATTAGAATTATACCACTTTAGGATAGGTAAATCTCCTTCCATCCATTAGAAAGGAATAGTGGCCAAAGCTTGTAGTCTCTTTAATTGTATACTTGTTTGTTCTAAGATCTTTTTTCTTTTTGGAATGATGTGCCCCTCATTTAGCAGCGTGTTGTATAACTATATGTAGATCATTGAAATTTTTTTTTATTTTAACATGTTCTTAGATGGTCTTCTTTGTTGATCCCCATTCAATAAATTTTTTCTAGTGCCATTGGGCTTTAAATTTACATTGTTGTTTCCTTTGTTACTTGATAATGAGCTTGATGAAGTTTGATTCATTAATGCTATAATTTACGCTACATTCTAGGAGGCTTTCTCTTTACTAGCCACCTTGTTTACCTTGTTGCAAAAGTTGGTTCATTTAGGATTATTACATTGGATGGACCCCTTCTTAATGTATATTGTTAAAGTAATGGTATCATGGAGGCTAAGACTAATGAGCAGTGGAGTAATCCAACACCCAACCATACAAGTCATGAGTGTTCATGCATAGCCTAAGCATAATCTATAGATAGATAATGTTGGTATATGTTAGTAGTTGAGTTAAGTTCGAGACCATTATCTTCCCACGTGGATCTAGTGACATCTATGTATATGCTTTAGCTCATCATGAGATATATGATGTTTGATATTTTTTAGACATCATTAACTTTAGCAATCATGGTGAAAATGAAAATTATTTCTAAATCTATGTGAAATAAGTAGACAAATCTATCCTAGCCTATGGTGATGAGCATTTGTTCTTGATCTTCTATACACACCTTGGGCTTCGTGTAACCACTATTGGGATACCACGCATTATGCTACTAGGAATACCAAGTAATAACATGACTGGGTTTACCAAGCAATTACACTTAAGTGCTGGAGACTAGTTGTACTCATTATGCTTACTAATAATAGTAACCATAAAGTACATGGAAAAGTAAAACATTAACTAAGCATATAGTAAACATTATGGTAAGTTAAGATAGTAAGCTAGGAGAATGCTCCAATGATGAAATATAGCTCAATATTTATTTCTGTTTCCAATTCATGTCCAAGTACAAACTACTTAGACAAAGATTCTATTCACTATATCAAACCACACTGCAGGCATTCACACTTCTAGTCACTAAGTCTAAATTCAAGAAATGAAACTACAAGAGTCTAGTTACTATGGAATAAAAGTTATGTAGATTATGCATCCAAGTGTTGTATTTATAGGGCTGCACACATCTCGAGGTATCATATCAATGATGACATAGCATGTGCTACGATATCATAATTATGACATTGTTGTTGTGATATCATTGATGAAATATCATTACTAATGAAAATTGACTTTATCATACCCCCATGTCCAACTGGAAACTTGTCCTCAAGTTAAAACAAAATTAGGATAGAGTCCCTTATAAAATTGGGAGGTAGATTTCACTGTACATGACTGATGAACTATTTACATGACACTAAATGGCACAGTGATGCTTGTACAAAGTGAAACAAGTTTATGACAAAGCAAAACAAAAATTTTGAATAGCACGATGCAGATCAGGTTCTTGGAAGTGGTGGCTCTTCCATCAGTTGTTTTTCCTTTTTATAAGGCTTCTTGAATTAGTATTGGTTGAGCAATTCCTAAAGTTTCTCTTCCTTCATTCTGGGATCATGTATCATCCATGCCTTTTGTGCAATGTGTGATGGAGCTAGTACATCCCATGGACATGGTAGTTACAGGAACATCTGATTTGCTTTTACATATCATGCTATAAACTACCTCCTTTCTTCCTCAAATGCTTTGGCCATTTTGTGCAACTCCTGATAATCTGACATTCTCTTGGCTAGGTTGGTTGCAACATCCTTTTGACTATAGTGTCTGGCCTTTACTACTTCTAATTCTAAACTTTCCATGTGCAACTTTTCAAATCATTTTTTTGATCGACAAATTCTTTCTCGTATAGAGTATAGATGATCACTACTTGTTATTCTAGCTCATTTTTGGATCTACTTGCTATTAACATGGCTGGGATAGCATAACGAAGGTTAGATAACCCCATGTATTTTGTTAGGTCCTCTATTTGAAAGTCTTTATTTTTTATTTCTACCTTGTGAACATGAATGAAGCTATCCAAGATAGGCTACCACTCTAGCATTTTTGCTCAAATTTAGTTGATTTGGGACTTAGCCATTTGAATTTCTTTTTCATTAATCTGTTTATAAATGCCCACTTAATTATAGAAGTGTTCTTTGAGCCTCTCATGCCTTTTTGCTTCATTCTACCATGCGTTGATTTCTATGGCTACATTTTTTAAGATTGCACATACCTCCTCCATGTAGAGGGTTATGTTCTCTTGTGCTAGGTGACTCATATCTTAGATAACTATTACAACATGCTTTTGAAGTTGCTGAATGCTTTCTTCAAGGATGTTCTTTTGCTTCTCTATGTTGGTTAATTGAGCATTGTTTATAGTGATTTTCTTGTTCTCCTTTTGTAATGTGGTAAGTGCCTTAGTGTGTGCATATGTCTATGATTTTACTACTGAGGCATCCCACATCACCTTCTCTCTCTCTCTTTCTATCTGCTTGTTGTGGGTGATGAGGCGATTGATGTGTTTAGTTCCAAATTGATCTAGTTGGTTAGGTGCAATGAACTAAGTGGAATCTCTTAGGGTTGCGAGCTCTTCTTGTAATCTATGAACTTCATTTTGAACATGATCTACCCTTGCTTTCCCTTGATGACTATTAATTTTTACTGAATTGTAGTGACATCACTTAGGATGTTGAAAATATTTTGCATGACTTGTTCCATCTACAGTAGTCTATTAAGTACATTCTCATGATTTGTAGGAGTCATTGAGGTACCAACTAACATTTGAGCATCTATAGCTTTAGAAAGATCTACTGGCAACACAATAGGAACATTGAAAGATTCTTTTATGTGATCTATGATCACTTCTATGGCTCTTGCTACATCTTGGTGTTGCATAACCATGACCACGACTCCTCCTGTAGTTTCTAGCACCACTTAGAATGATACAATGTTCCCAAAAATATTTTGTGATAATTCATACCCTTCTTTTGAATATAATAAGATCTATTCACTAGTAGGATTTTTGAAAATAATGGGCCTATCTGCATTATCTATGACCTTGTAAAGATTTACCTCTTCACGTGTTCCCCAACTAATAGTCTTTGTAATTTCCTACAAATGACTTATTGAAGACCTATAATCTTATAGGGCTAGAAGAACTTGTTGATGTTACTCTTGTTGTTGTTTCTACTTAGTTTTTTGTTGATTGCTAGGCCTAGCCTCTTATTGTTGATTAGTAAGTGTAGTGCTTACAGTTTCCTTGATGCTTATTGGTTTTTCTACTTGATCCTTTTTTAGAGGTATCTACTTGAGCATTTCTACATAGGAAGCATTCTAAGCCTTCCTAAGGACATCATTGGTGTACCATAGAATACAAGATTGCTTGCATAGCTTCCTAATAAGGTAAGGAAATGGAAGTGTTAGCTTCCTTGCCTTTTTCTCCTTAAACTATTGTTGAATCTTAAGGAAATAGAGATGGGTGATGTTTACATTGAATTTTCCCATCAGAATGACACCTCCTCTAGTTGCATAAGTTGATATTTTGTTTAGTCTCTTTGTGGAAACCATGTGATATGTGATAATTTTGAAATAAAATTTCTCTTTTGGAGTTAGCTCACTATAACCTTTATCCTATTTGCCATATGCTTGTTGCAACTAGAACTTTTTTGCATTTGTATCAGATCTAGTAGAGAGCTTTGTCATCTTTGCCCCTTCATTGGGCACATTGATTGGTTCAGAAATCACCTTATTTGAATACGATACTAAGATTCCATCAATCTTCATTGTAGCATCTACTTGTTTATTCTTCCAAAATTGAAGTGCCTCTCCTAAGTACCAATCTTCACTTGTTGTCAAGGTGGAGCACAAGGGAGATGATTGGAGTTGAGTCTTGATAGCATCTGGGGAAAAATCCATGAATGAACCAAAGTTAAGTTCCATAATTACTATGGACATGATGGATTTCTCTTGAATGGCCTGGAGTCATTTAGATGACAACATGGTTTATTTTCCTTGTTCTAGTACTTGTGGAACTTCTGCCTTAGCTTGGGTAGATTGCTCTATGGTAAGGGTTTGTTGATGAATGCTAAAAGATCGTGCTTCTTACTCTAATTAGAAGGTTTGTTCCCCTATTCAACTTCTTCCATGGCCTCTCAGTCTTTTGTTTGATGGCAATGAAGGTCCTCTCATTGCTCCTCTTTTTGGGACCATTTTCAATCATGAAGGATTTGGAAATTATTGAAATTTTTACACCAATTCGTGATAACTCTTTTCCTAACTCATACCCTTAGTTAGATCAAGTTCTTAGCTCATTATGATTGTATAGTTAAAAACATTTTAAAAAGGAACCCCCTTAGGTGTTATTTCCCATATAACCCTTCATACTTATCAATTTTCTCTTGTTTATGGCCGAAAAGAGTTGGTATGGTACATTTAGAGGATTTTTAAAGTATTTCTAGCCTTAGTTTGATAAGAAACTTGTAAGATTCTTATTATTCCCATATACTTATCCTTTAAGATAAATTTTGGTGTTAGAAACTTTTGGTTCAAATTTCAGCAATATTGTGTCAAGTACTCCTCTATGACTAAGGTGAGTGCTTTGTGATCAACAAGGTTTGAGAATTTTGAAAATATGAGCTATGAGGGTGATGTTATGGGTGTCAGAAGTTAGAGTGTTAAAGCTCTCTCCTTGGAAGAAAAAATGGCAAAAAATCTCTTCACATGGAAAATTAGAAATAAAAATTTGTCTAACTCCCTTGCACTATATATACTAATTTATATGTATGATATTACAAATCATATATTGCACATACGATATCATAGGTCATATGACATCATAGCTACCATATCATCTATGAGAATTTCAAATTTTTCTATTTGGAAAAAAAAAGCAAGTCAAATCAAATGTCTAGAAGATATGAAGAATGTGTAGAGGTTTTTGGAGTGGATAGGATGCTCTAGTTGCAAAAAGAAATCATCAAAAGTTGATGATAAAGGAATCTTGGGCTATGAAAGTTTATTAAGTATGTATAAGATGGATGAGAAGGGAATGAATTTTTGGTATATAAACAAAGTTATTGGATGTTAAGGGAAGTATTTTTTTACATTTATTATTCTTGGAAGGCTCAAGATGATGTGGTATTGGTTGGAAAGTATGAAATACAATATTTATACAAGTGGGTTCTTCCCAAAGTAGGCTCCAACCCTAGTATCCTGATATAACCACCCCTCAAAGTGTTTGTAGGCACCCAAGGAGTTAAATGTAATGCATACCTATCTAGCAAAACACACATGTTAGTAGTACCAAGTTGGGAAAATTATGCTATATTATTCAAAACCATAATTTATGATTAATTGTATAGTGAGGTGAGATGGACTTTAGAAGGGATTGTAGAAACTGGGACATGAGGTGTCTTACCATAGGCATAATGAATTATTGTGTGTTATTGGTGATTAAAGTAATCATTAGCCTTTCTATTCAAGCTCCAAACCAAGATCAAACCACTATCCAGTGACATTGCATTATTTCACCTCTGAGATGCACAACCATAAGACTATCATAGTTACAAGGAATATCATCACTTGGCATTTTGTCCAAGGGAGGAGTTTATTCATTGCATTTTTCTTATATTTTTGAAATTCCTAACAAGCCACCTACCTTCAACCATGGATACATGTCTTTCCAGTGGAACCCCCAAAAATTTGTGTCAACCTTTCTAGAGGACTACCTTCAAGCATGGGTAACATGTGTTTTTAATGACATGGCAAGGTAGAAGTTATTTTACTCTTACTTCCATTTTTCATTAAATCTACAAGGATAGGATTACAACCTTAGTAACATGATAAAACATACAACAATAAGCTAAGAGATTCCACAAATCCCCTTGATGTCACATCCTTCACATTTCCACTTGGTTCTTCACTTTTCTATCTAGGCATAATGATCATAGGTTTATTCTTAGTTTTAGTGGACAAAGAATATCATTATGGCCATGCTAAGAACCTCTTATTATTGGAATAAGTGGATGGATGTTGTGGTCTCATTGAACAAACAATAATTTCCCTATGACTTGAGAACATAAAGAAATCTTCACTTGGTTTGGGACTACATATTGCCTTATTCTTGGTGCTTTATTAATGATTTGACAAAAATATGTACAAGTAAGACGGAAACAAGGTATGAAAAATTGTAAAAGATAGTAAAAATAAAAATATGAAAAGAAAAAATGAAAAATTAGTAAATAAGAGAAAAATGTTAAAGAATTAAGAAATTATTAACATGTTGAAAAGTATAAAAGAATGGAAAAATGTATCAAGAAATGTGAAAAAGTAAAAAGAAAGTGAAAAATTTAGTAAAGTATCAAAAAATGTCAAAGAATAAAGAAATTATTAAGAAATGAAAAAGTATAAAATAATGAGAAGATATTAAAGAATGTGAAAAACTATTAAGAAAAGAAAAAGGTATAACAAAAATTATAAACCACAAAATTTTTTAAAAAAAGTTGAAAAGCACTTATTAATTTCTAATTAATGATAAGACATCTCCCCCATGACTAAACTCATGGATGAGTGTTTAGAAAATAGACCCTAGTTCCCTTGGATCATACACTTGAGGTTTCTCACTTACCATCCTTAGTGACTTAGATTTTTGGTGATTGTTCCATGTATTCTTGATGGTTATTGAATTTTGATCATTTAAGTTCTTATTTCATTTTTTATTGGTGTATGATTATGGTTTAATACTTTCATTTGTAAATTATTAGTTGGGGTTATTTTCTTAGAATGAAAGTTAATAAGTGGATCAGATTGTTCCATGCATGTTTTGGACAATTTAACATTCTCAGTTGTTGACCATAGGGTATCTTTTGGTTTCATGGTCCATGCTCTTTCTTTTGCATGCACTTATTTTAATTGCTATTGTGGACTGGTGCAATAATTGTGTTGACATTCTAGAAAGTTAGTCCACAATTACATCCATATTTATTAGTAGTAATTGTGTTAACATTCTAGAAGGTTCGTGCTTGTCTTCCTTAGAGATGTTGAGAGACAAGTATCACATGTTTAACTTAGCATCCACTATGCTAATCCATGCCCTTCCCATTATGATTAGAAATTCCTTATCATTATTTTTTATGTCAATAATTAGAAAGTTTGTTGGATATGGCCATCCAGTGTTAGTGGTCATCACATCTTTTATTTGTCCCAAAGGAATGATGATAGATTAATTTGCAAGCTCTAACCAAATGTTGCACTTCTTTAAGGTTAGTAGGTTCCATACTTTTTATGTTTCTAGAGAGATCAAGTTGACTCTAGAACCTGAATCTAGTAGAGTCTTGCATGGTAGATTTTTAGCTACTCATAGATAAATCAAAAGAACTCTTGGATCCATTCTTTTCCTAGGAAGTGTTCTTGCCTTGATCTAATTTGATACTATCTTTGTTAGCATGATAGTTTGTATGTTTATATTTGATGATGGTGAAAGCTTGTTGTTTCTAAGAGGATCTTCCATAGAAGAATATTGTTTCAATGAGGTTCCAACTCTACCAGCCTTTTTTGGACTTGTCCTAAAGAAAGGATGTTTCTTTGCTTGGCCCTTAGTGTTGTTGGTAAGATCCTCTATCTGTATACTTACCACCCTTGTATCATATATTTGTTGTGGTTGTGATGGAAATTCTCCTTGCATAGTGGGTGGTGGCACTGATGGAAAAGAATGACAAGTTTGATTTGATGAATTAGCTACTTGCGAATGCACGTGTGAATTGGAGTTTATCCTTGGTGGTGTCATTCTATGGTATTTAGTTGGATAATATTATGGAGCTTGAATGGATGTATTACTTGGAGAGATTAAAAATTGTACATACTATCCATATGGATTTGGTTGCCAATATAAGTACTATTGGTGTTGTGGTGGCATGGCCCAAGATTGGGGTTGTTAACACTATTGATGATATTGCTCCTATGGCTATGGGTAGGCTCCACTAGGATAGTATGTGGGTTGGAAGGGTTTCCTGTACTTACCTTGAGGATAAGTTAACCATTTGGGCATCTGTATCTTGAAAAAATTAGGATTAAGTGCATATACCCTTATTTCTTATATGTATATCAGTACAGGATAACATCCTTTGGCATGTTCATATTGGCACATGACACATCCTTGCTCATTTTTAGTGCTTGTTCTTGAAAATTCAGTCACTAAGGCCACTTTTCCCTTTCGTCCAAAATCTCTTTTCTTTCTGTTATCTTTTCCTTTCCCAAAGGCTTGCTTAGTTCATTCCTCAACTATCTTTAAGGCTATTGTAAAATTCTCATCAACCAAATCCCACATCTTCTCTACTTTAGTTGCTATGTCAGTGATAGATTTTTGAATTGGTAGAGTCTTCTTTTAAATCACCTAGTCCAAGGTTTCTTCTTCTTGTGGGTTACAAACTCTTGCATCTCTTTTTTGGATGGATGGATCTCTATTGTATTTCATTGCTAATTTGTTTTCTTAGTTCGTCCTCTTCTTGGCCACCTGATCAATTAACCTTTGTATCCGATGGGTAGACATTTTAGATAATCAGCCTTGGACATAAACCCCAAGGGTGTCTTAAGTCTTGTTTTGAAGCCCATCAACAATGTACCTCAGTTGTTTCCATTGAGAAAATCCATGGATTGGGCATCTATGCAATAGTGAGTAATATCGGTACAATACCACATCAGTGGATTCATGGGTTCTTTCTTTTCATCCTTGGATTTATTCTTGTAGATTGGACATCCAAGAATAAGTTTGATATTTCTCATTAGATAATTTGAACATGGTACTTTACCTTCTTATTGATTTTGATTCCAATGATCTATACTAGCTCTCAGCCTCTTTCACAAGTATCTTGGGGAACAACTTCAACTTTTGCCAATCACTTTCTATGTTTTACAAGGCACAAGCATCGTGGAATGCTTGAAGGTGGCATTGAGGATCAACATTATAACCACCCTCAAATTCAAGCATGTTATTCATGTTCAGGTACTTGATGTGGCTATTGTTGATGTGCCTGGTTGATATATAGAAAAATTCTTGGATGTTGATCATGTTGTAGGTTGCCATTAGGGGTTCATCATTGTGATTGGGTTCATGAGCTTTGTTGTAGTGATAGCTCCTTTAGTGCTCATACCTCTCTTAATCCTTCCTTCTATTCCTATGTCTTCTTGGTTCATGATTCTCATCTTCATCATCAAAGTGTCTTGGACAATGGTTATAATGATAATGAGCTATTTGTTCCTCCTCGTCATGATCTCAATACCTTTGTCTCCTCCTGTCAAAGTCCACTAATGATTATGAAGATGAAGATGAGGTAGTAGGAGAATAATTCCAGCTTATCCTCCTTCAATGACTCTATTATTTCTCCTCATGGATTCAGCATAAACTCTTGGCCTTGAGTTTTTCCTATACTTGGAGTTTGTTCCCTCCCTTATAGGTGTCTCTACTAGGAAAAAATCTAATTAAACTTTGACAGGTTCCTCAAGCTGAATGATAGGTGTTTGAGAAGGGTCTTCATGATGTCAATGGAGTTTCTTTGCAATAATGCATCCCCATTAAGTTCTTCTATGACAATTGAAGTGTTAACCTACTTCCCTTGGTTATGTACATGCTTAATTTCCATGATAGCATCTCTTTTCATATACTCCTCTATGGGTTGAAAGGGCCTTATTATGTGCTTAGTCACATGGTACCCTTCTTGTACGTAGTTCAAATTTTTACCTATTAAGGCAGTTTGAAGCATGATAAGTGTTATTTGCTTTGGAGATAGGATTATGTTGCCCTATATGTCTCTCCACCTCATTTTCCTATCTTGATGAAAGATGAAAGTAAAGTCTGGATGGTATGGATCAGTGTGAGCATATGTGATTCTACTTTGCATGTACATCCCCTAGTCTTATTCCTCATTGGTTTTATCATTGCTTCTTTGTAGTTCTTTGGAAGGTGATGATTGGTCTTTAAGTGAAGCCATGTTAAAACTGTGATGCTTGTTAAGTATGTGTGTTTTTAAGTTTACTTAGGGATTGTAGGTTTTAACTTTGAGTTCCTAATACAACAAAATTTGTGAAATCAACTACTTAGCACACATAGGCTATCCCTAGCAATGACACCAATGATGAGTAGTTGTGTAATCCAACATCCAACCATACAAGTTACAAGTGTTCATACATAGCTTGATCATAATCCATAGACAATGTTGATATGCTAGTAGTTGAGTTAAGTTTGAGATCATTGTCTTCCCATGTGGAGCTAGTGAAGTCTATGTGTATGGTTTAGCTCACCATGAGGTATATGATATTTAATGTTGTTCGACCATCATTACTCTTAGCAGTCATCGTGAAAATAAAAATGATTTCTAAATCTAAGTGAAATAAGTAAATGAATCTATCCTAGAATCTGATGATAAGCATCTATTCATGATATTTCGTACATAACTTGGGCTTTGTGTAACCACTAATGAGATACCAAGCATTATGCTACTGGGCGTACCAAGCAATAACACTACTAAATTTACCAAGCAATTATACTTAAGTGCTTAAGACCAGTCATACTCATTTTGCTTACTAATAACAGCAATAGTAAAGTACATGGAAAAGTAACACATTAACTAAGAATATAGTAAACATTATGCTATGTGAAGATAGTAAATGAGAAGAATGCTACAATGATGAAAATAGCTTAATCTTGGTTGTCATTCATAATTTGTGTCCAAGTATAAACTACTTGAACAAAGATTCCTTTCAATAAATCACACCACATTGCAGGCATTCACATTTCTAATCACAAGAAATAAAACTACAAGAGTCTAGTTACAATGGAATGAGAGTTATGTGGATTATGCATCCAAGTGTTGTATTTATAGGGCTACACACATCCTAATATATCATATCAATGATGACATAGCATGTGCAATGATATCATAATTATGACATCATTGTTGCAATATCATTATTTATGAAAAATTAACTTTATCAGGGACCTACGATAGACAAGCTTGTCTTTGATATAGTTATTGATAACTCCCTAAAAATGTCCAACAGTTGATCATCAAGCAAAGGATGAATAAGTTCCATTGTTGTTGAAGTCCATTGGAAGATAAACTTATAGATAGACTTAGTGAAAGTCTATTTCATGGTTAAGAGTTTCTGTAGTATGTTACATTTGCTTATGTTATATTTGAACCTCTTCAAAAAGGCTATAAATAGTTGCTTTAAGGAGGTGATATATCCATGTGGAAGGGTCTTATACCATTCAAAGTGCATTGCCTATCATGAAGTTTGAGAAATTGCACAAATGGTGTGGGGGTAGCTTGCCAATAATATGCATTCATTACAAAATATGATAACATAGTTTATGGAAGTAGATTCCCCATTGTATTTGATAAAGTTAGGCAAAAAAAACTTCATTGGGAACATGAGTAGGTGGAATCAATTGTCAAATGGATCCAACAAGAAGATGAATAAAGAAAACTATAGGACTTTCCTAATGTAACATTATGACTTTTCATGTTTGATCCTCATTAGCTTGTAACCTAGATAATAGGTCTTTGAGTAGGAGCATTAGTTTAGATGAGACACTAGAAATGGATGACATGACTAGGTTATTGATGAGCAGTGAGGTACCCCTATGCCCAAACATATGAATCACAAGCGTTCATGCATGATCTAGTCTAATTCTGTGGATGGGACTAGTTTTGGCATCTAGATCATTAGGATTTGATCATAGTTTGCTATCTTCCCACTTGGACTAGTGGTAGCTTTGTCACATATGGTTTAGTCCAAAGTGAGGCATATGAACTTGTCTAATTTTATCCTACTCCTTATGATGATAAAGAGAAAAATTAACTAAGGTAATGGACAATGGAAAATAAGATGTAAACTAGCCTATGTGTGATGAGTATCCACTCTTAATCATCCATATACATGTTGGAATTTATGAAACTACTTTTGGAATTACCAAGTGTATGTTAGCAGGTCTACCAAACAATACACTGCTGGATTACCAAGTACTTATGCACTGGTGATTAAGGTGTATGCATTTTGCTTAATGAGAGGAATAATAAATAGCAATACATGGAAATGTTAACTAAAATAAATAGTAAATAATTAACAATTAAAAGCAATAATGATCTAAATGGATGTTGCAATGATGGGAATAATCTTGATATTTATTTTCAATCATGTAACATGTCCAAGTATGTCACACTCGAATAAAGATGTCATACGATTACAAACATCACACTGTAGACATGCACTATGAATAACATAACTCTAAGAAAGACTATCAAAAACCAAAAACTAAAACTCTATATTCTCCCTCAACCATGCATCCAAGTGTTGTATTTATAGGCTAACCCAGAGGGGAAGATATCGAATATTTAACATTGCTTCTTGGCTCTGACATCGGATACCCAACATTGGGGCTTCGACATCAGGTACCTGATGTTAGAGCAGATGAAAACATGATCCATCATACCCATACAATTGAATGAAAACTCATCCTCGAGTGAAGAAGAGGAGGAACAAGTTCCTTAAAAAATATTGGGAAGGTATGGGATTATTGACTGAAATACAAACTAACTCAGATGAAATATACAAACTCTAAGTGCCCAAGTATACAGAGTTACAATCTTTAGAAATTAGGTGTTCATGATAAGAGAAGTGAAAACCCTTAATACAACTAACATCTGATGCCTCCTGGTAGCTAAACAAAAAGAGAGAAGATCCCATGATGATGAATGGTCCTTGTCATGTGGTACTATTGCATCATCCTTGGTGAAGGTAGTCCTATTTCCAATCTGTGCTTTTCACTATAGTTACAACAAAATCATGAATTAGTATGCAATGTGTAACACATAGTTGGTAAATTATTTACCTCATTGATGGTTACACTCGACTAGGTTGTGATTGTGGTAGATTGATTTCTTTAGGAGAGTTAGTGGGAAGCTTGACAAATAGGGTAAAATAGATAAGTAGTCCATTAAATTTGAAAAATTTCTACACAAGGAAATATTTAAAAGGGTGTAAGAATTTACAACAATAAAAAGAAAATTCACTGAAAAAGGTTGTGAATATGTGCATAATTGAATGTCATTGATGAGGTAAATAAAAGACTTTGATTGCAAGAGTATTTAAGGGTAAAGAACTTAACTAACCCAACCAAAAGATATGTAAGTGGGTCCTCCCCAAAGTAGGCACAAGCCTTTTATGCCCTTACATAACTTCAAACTAAAGAGTCCATGGGCTCCAAGGATGATTAATGGTTACATAAGGTTAAGTATAAAAATCCAAAAGAAAACAACCTAAGAATTCTAACACATAAAACCAAGACATCGAACAAGAACATGAAATTGATAATGAGGTAAGACATGGAAAGCATAGATGAATGAGAGATAGTGGAATGGAGTTCTTGATTAAGGTCACATGAAGTCCCTTATGAATTTTATGGTTAAATGAATTGATAAGATTCATCCTTAGTCCAAATCAAAACCAACCACATTTATTGTCTTCACATCACCATTCTAAGGCTAGTCCATCCCCTTGAGACATAAGAGTGCTCCCACAGAATAGCCACCATTCCTTACTAAAGAAGAAAAGAGAAGTAGGAAGTGAGGAAGGGCCTTAGTTAGAGGGGACATTCAAGCATGGGTAACATATCTTTCTAGTTCCATAACCAGTGATTGTAGCCTATTTAATGTGTCTAAGGGATGTGCTTTGAATTACCATCATTTTTTTGAACCACACCATGTAAAGACGTATGCATTTATTTTTTCTAAGGGGTGTGCTTTGAATTTCCATTATTTTCTTTGTTTTTTTTATGAGAACCACATCATGCAAAGACTTATTCAACTTCCTTTTATTGGTCAACATGAAATGGTAAGAAATCCATGAAAAGACACATGCACCCAGCAAACAAAAAGGCACAAAGAATACCAAATCCCCTTGAAGTCACACCCTATTTAAACCTTTGAATCATTCCTAATTTCAAAAACTACCAAATTCACAAATTCATTAAAGTTTCATTAATGAAAAAGGGACTACAAGTTTCCAAAATAAGGAAAACCATAGGGTTTTTCGATGAGTGGATGTTGTGGACTCATTGTCTATTGCATAAAAAAGAGCCATGTCCTAATCATCAGTAACAAAATTCAAAGCTAGAATCTAAACACCAAAAATCAAATAATTGAATAGTACATACCACCATCAAGCAAATAATTTACCACTATGCCTAGCACTTATTAACAAAAAATTAGAGAATCATCAAAATAAAAGATAATATAAAAGAAAGTGTAAAATATCCAAGAAATAGCAAAATGTACTAATGATGATATAAAACCAAAATTTAAAAATTATTAATAACATGAAAACAAGAAGATGTAATATAAAGAATGTGTAAAATAAAAAGATGTAAAACAAAAAGGTGAAAAACACTTAAGAATCCTGAAGCTTAGAATGGGGGATAACCCCCATGACTAAACATTTGGCCATGACAAGGATTAATAAGTGGATAAATAGGATCCATTCATCTATGAAACATTGGTAACCATTCATGCCCTAGCCATTGGATGTTTGTTGGTGGTGTGGTTGCTAGGTAGAAAAATTTTTGGTCACACACTTGATTGTTACATGTATGATGGGTCAGGGTATGAGGTGTGTTAGCGTTATGGATGTCTAGCCCATGATTGCACCCTTGATCATGATATGGTATGCATGGATTTGTTTGTCTCCCCACACTATTATATTCATTATTTGGGTTTGGGATTAGAGTAATGATGGATGGTGGCCTGTGTGTATGATTAGAGGATGTTGGTTGTGACAAGGAAGATGGTGCACTGGATTGGCATTGTGTTGGCTCAAATGATGTGGTGGGTCCATGCATGGTTTGCTTTAGTTTATGACCTTTTCTCCAAAAGGGACATTTTCTATGTTGTGGTTGAGACCGATTGGTGAAACACCATAAATTTTGGGACTCTCACGATTCAACAATCCCAGAATTTAGGCAAGGATCTCTATAAGCATGATGTCATAATGGATCGTGTAGATGACATGGCACCTCAAAATTCCTAGTGCTTATAGTGTTACTTCTGAGATTTCTTATCAACCTCTGTAGTATAGTCAACGTGGCACCTAGCCACAAGGCTAGTTTGCATGAGAAAGGCACTAGGGGTAGACTGTACAGTCTAGCAAATTTTCTATCTCCCAGGCTGACAGGTTTGCTACACCCTCTAGCCTGCCCAGTTTGACACTTGACCTAGCTGATGCTCTACTTAGGGACCATGCTAGGAGCTGTCAAAAGTGTTTAGGATAAGTGAAATAGTTTAGCAAGTTTTCTAACTGCAAGACCTGCTACGCTATTCTATGCTACATAGTGTAGTAGGCCTTGGGAAGACTAAGCAGGCATCCAAGATGTAGGTTGACAATGACTCAATCCTTCAAGATATCTGCCCCACCTCATCCCAGATGCATGAGCAACATGATGCAGCAAAATGTGGCAAGTTTTATTAGAAATCATTTTAATTTGAGTGCTACGCTGTGCTATGCTACGCAACATAGCATAGCGTAGCAGGGATGCACTTCAACAATATTCCTACTCAGATGGATCTAATGGAGTAAGGTTATTTGCTAATGTTTCAACCATCAAATAGGTTTGTTTTTCTACCATGCCAAGACATGACTAACATCCTATGATAAAATGTTTGCAAAGTAAGTCAGAATTTGAGCCAAACTGGGTAATATGCTATGCTATGCTACATAGCGTAGCACAACATAGCAAAGACAAACTACATGAAGATCCTTTGCTAAGTGGTTCCTAGCAAAGGAACTACACTTGGCCACGTTTAGACCTCCAAGACTTCCTGTCCCACTTTGCCCCTTGGGCCCTAAGTAGAATTTCTAGACAAAGCATTGTAGATTGAATAGGAATTCATGTCACACCAGTTGCTACACTGTGCTATGCTACATAGCGTAGTAGGGACACAAAGCACCCAAGCATCCCAAGGATGAACTCCGCAAGTCCTAGGACCTTTCAGCATGAAAGAAAAGGTTGTAGTTGCTTGCCTGGCTAGGCCTTAGACAGGTATTTATTTGCCTTTTGGATAACATTTCTCTCAAGACTGGCAACTATGCTATGCTACACTATGCAACGTAGCACAATGTAGCATACACGTGTTTATGCTACACCGATATGTTGGGCAGCGTAAATAGCATAAAACTCACATGGAAGTATCAGGACATCCTCAATTAGCTCCAAAACTTGGTGGCAATGGTCACTGTCATCCCATCATCTCTTCAATGAATAGAATTAGCAAGTTTTCTTTGTTTTGCACCACTTTGATTATCCCCAAAGTTGTCCCTACACTTGACCTTGCTCACAAAAGCAGGGACAACGTAGTCCTAGAGCACAAGATCCACTTTGCATTCATTGTTGGCATTCTTTGTTACAAACATGGTAGTTCACTAGATTTTGGAACATGTAGCTCGAGCAGTATGGTCATAGCATAGCAAGTTTCACATCCAGCATTACACAGCAGCATAGCACAATCACATTTGCACTCTGTGGGACCCAGGACACATGGTTTCCAAACCACATTTTTCTCCTACTTCTAGTTCTATAAATACCCTGGCAAACAACGTTCAAGGGGTTCACATTTTTTTGCATCATTGGCTTTTGGAATCATCTTTCTTGTGGTTCACTTTTAAGTTGTCTTTGAAGATTGGCATTTGGCATTTTGGCATTTTGTCTCTCTGGTGATTAGCTTTGGCAAAGAGACTAGCAAGTAGAAGGTTCTTGTTAGCAAGCTGTTGACAATAGTTCAAGGAGCTGTGACCATACCGCTTCATAGTAAGCTATGCCTATCCATACTGTGCATCAGTTGTACATCTCCTTTAGTCAAACAAAGATCAGATCCCCCTATCTTAGGGTGGTACACTTTCTCACTCAAGCCTATTTCATTTCATTTTATTATCATCATATTTTACATTATTCTCTGTCAGTTTACATTTGTCACTTATCGCTTACGTTATACCAAACCATTCAGGGAACCCCGCTTTCATTTACTCTAGCACGACCCTTACACTGATCTGGGGTTAGGCTATACACCTAGTGACCTCTCGGTGTTCCAACCACTGACGTTTTTAGTCACTATAGTTTTTTTTAGTGGTAGAAGGAGGGCTCTTTTTTCCCTTTATACATATCACAGGTAATCCAACATGTTTTCTATACCGCGTCACCTACTAGCATAGATGTGACATCCTTGTGGTTGTCTATGCACCTGGTGGTGAAGACTGGTCGGAACAATGGTTCCTCTGGAACCTAGTAGGAAGAAAGCCTCCAATCACTTACTATACCCCAATTACTTCGTTGACTATGCTATGTTGCTTGTGTCTCATGTGGCGTAGTGAGCCTCTCAGCGTAGCAGTCCTACTTAGCATAATAGGTGTAGTAGTGAGGAAGTCAACTTCCAACACTCCCTAGCATATCCACTTTCAGCCTCTCTCTCTTTTACAGTTTTCATTTTTATAATAGAAAATGATTCCCACAACCACTGTCATTCCCACCTCAAACTTGGAGGTGCCTTACTCTATTCAAAGCATGAAAGGTCCCAAGCAATTACCCAACCCAGTGCTCATACAACAATAGTCTCTTAGGCTATGGCACTTATCACCCAAGCACTTGGCACAAGATGCAAAGCGATATGATTTCCTCTGTGCAAAAGTCCAAGAGAATCTACCCTTGGATCTCCAAGAACTTGAGAATAAATGTAACTTCAAGTTTCTCCACCAGAACGGGAGGGAATTCATCCCTACTCCTGATGTCACCATCCCATTGACTAGAGCGTATCAATGGGTGTTAAACCAGTTGATGCGAGTGAGTAGGTCTAGGGAATGGGACATAGAGTCCCATTATGATGAGGTGTTCTAGAATGGGGAGAAAGAGTTGGACTCCCACTCTGAAGGTGGTGGCCAGATCTACACCATGGCTATCCCTTCCACCACTGTCTTCTGGTCAAACCTACTCTTCCCTTCTGCCCCCTTCATGGTCATCACAAGCCTACCACAATCCACATCCTCTTCAGCAATGGGTAGTCATTCAATGTTTGCAATGTACCAACAAGTGGGCCCTTGAACTTCCTTTTCAATCCCTCTCCCTTCCCAATATGTTTCGGCATCATACCCAATGTTAGTCACAGCTACACTACCATATGTGCACACTGTGCCTATGTCACAACTGCACATGAGCTCTACTCCTGTTCCCTTATCCGCAATCATTCCACCACCAGTAGCGAACCCACTCTCAACCACGTGGTGGATGCCAGCCACTTCTCTCCCTCCTGCATAACCATTTTAGATGTCACATTACATCCAACACCATGTATACCAAGTTCCATAGTTTGTGCAACCAAACACACGGCTATGGGCTACCTCACTAGCTGGGCAAGTAGCCAACCCCCCAGCACCACCAACGACCATCGCCCCAATAGCACCACCCACTGGGTGGTGGACCGCCTAGGCAACACCACTTGCTAGAGTAGCCCCAATGGTTCCTTCCATGGGACAATTCATCGCCCCAACAACGTCACCCATGATGGTTTCTCGGATAGCCTCGAAACTATCTACAATGTCTCCGGGTCTTGATCAAGCTTTCCAACTCATCTAAACCCTCACTGAGGAAATCAAATGGCTCAAGGTCGCTATTTCTAAAACCATCCAAGTCATGGACTTATACCATGATGACCCTATTAGCTCAGCTATCCCTATGCTTACACTACCCCCTGGGGTGCCGCTCCCCCAATTTACAAAATAAAATGGGGAGGGCGATCCCAACACACATTTGATGACCTTCAGGTCTGAATCCCTACTATTGCAACCATGGCCATAGACCATCATCCATTTCTTTGTCATGTCTCTGATAGGCAAAGCTCTGGACTAGTATCATGCACTCCCATGCACCTCCATCTCCACCCTAGAAGAGTTGTTAAGCCAATTCGTGATCCTCTTCAAGTACAAATTGAAATCGGAGGTCACATTGGACTAGCTCATGTGTTAATTAGGACCTACTGGAATCTGTGTAGAGATTCATACAGTGATGGAGCACCACCTTAAATGAGATACGTGAGCCTATTGCTAAGGCCCACTTGTTGGCCATCTTTAAGGAAGCGGTAAATGACTTCATTAAGTCTAAGCTCTACTACTTGGCCCTGTGGTCCCTCAACCAAGAATTTGCATAGACCAAGAGCATTTAGGACGTGGCCAAAGTTAATAGGGACTTCGCCTATGTTACCTATAAGAATGCACATATTAAAAATGACAAAGAAAAGGGCAAGTTCATAGCAACAATAGTGGCTACTGTGGCCAAGGAAAGCAAGGTTGACAACAACAACAACAAAAAGGCTATTACAACACCCAATGCTCCCTTTAATGCCACATCTAGCTCAAGCAACATAAGATAGTCCTCGACATTAACACTTGCAACACTAAGCCATCCAAGGCCCAACTTTGCATGTAAGGATTTCTCCAAGTACACCTCCTTACCCATCAAGCCTTTGGAACTTTTGAAGCAAATTTTGGGAGCTGGGTGTATACAACATAAATGAATGTCGGAGGAGGCAATCAAATGTCATCAATGGTACTACAAAGCTCTTAGGAACCCCTCCTTGGCTATTCCTGAAAAAACCTCCAATCCTAAAGAATTTTAGGTCTAAACATTTCTGTGACTATCACCAACTGTGTGGTCACGATATAGACTACTACTTAGCATTGAAAGATGACATACAAGATGTGTTGACTGAAATCATTAGCGTGAGGCTAGAAGGGAAAAACAAACGTTGAAAGATTTCCAGAGAGACATAGCTAACCTTGCCTTTGTGTGAGGGCAAGCTGGGAAAAAAATGAAGGCAGAGTGCCTTGGATGGTTTGCACAAAAATCAACCAAGGACTTCCTCAAGCATAAGCTATGGCTTGCGCTGGGGTTATTATAACTGGTGACGTAAAAAATATAAACAAAGCGTATATAGAAGCATAAAATAGATTAAAAATAAAGAAAATAATGTAATGGAAGGAAATAATGAACTGTATTATATTGCTTAACAAGGATGTGCACTGGTCAAAGCGTAGTTGCGTGTGTGGATGGCAAGTCAAGTTCTATGCCCTGAAGTGATGTGTTTACAAGTGCTTGGATGCTAGGAGTCACATGCACCTGAGCATCCAAAGTTGCTAGTCGATGCTCCCAAAGCTATCAACCTCCAAAATTGCCAACCCCCATTTATGTAAATGGATAGGATATTTATAAGATTTGGCTAGGCTCAGGTGCAAAATTTATGGATGAGATCAATGACTAAGAGATGAGAGGGAAACGGATCGTGTGACAGGTGTTTGATAGATAACTACGTCTGAATTGGATGTGCATAGGCAGGATACATTCTTGACTAGATGCACTGTATCTTACAGTGTGTATTGGCTTACACAAGCTAACTTATGCCCATAGAAGCTCACAAATGGTGAAAATTTACAATAAAAATGATAGTGTACAACAAGAGAAATTGACTCTGGTTTGCTTGGAACTTCTTGATCCATGGATTGACTATTGTAGGGTGCTGATGTGAGTGGTTTTGTGGCTATTTGAGGCATTTTTGTTTCACAAAAGCTTCCAGCATGAGTTTATTTTATCTTGGCATGTCCTCAGCATGTGTTTGGTGTGCTTTTGATTGGGCATGATTAGTACTCACACTAGACTCACGCTGCCAACATGAGGTTAGCGTGACCTAAGCGTGAGTAACAAAATATTTGTTATTTTGGACCTAAAGTTTGGAATTCTGAAGGTTGGGACTTGAGGTAGTAATCAATGGACCTTGAGGGTGACTTGCACCTTCAAAGTTAGACCATTTTGACTCAATTTTGAGGCTCTTAGAGTTTGTTCACGCTAGACTCATGCTGCCAGCGTAAGCTGAACGTGACCTAAGTATGACCTTAGCATGACCTCAGCATAACTAAGAAAATTTATGCAATCTAGCCTAAAATTTGAACTCCCAAATGCTGAAACTTGAAGTGGACAATATTGGACCTATGAAGATGACTTGCATCCTCAGATTGGACCATCTTTTACTTGATCTTAAAGTTGTTAGAGTTGCTCATGCTGAGGGCAAGCCCTGCTTGACAAGCCCAGCATGAGCAAGCCTTGCTTGATAAGCTTGGTGTGAGTTCCATGCCTTAGTCAAATTGTTGCCTTCCAAAAGGCTCAAAAGGATCTGAGTTGTTCTTGTTTCATAGTATTAAGCTGAAATTAGTGGTGTTTCACAACACATGATTGATGAAGGTAAGCTGGTCCTAGACGAGAGGAATCTCATTTGCCTCGAAAACTAGTCAACGCATGTTTACAAAGATCCCCTAAATGCTAACAACACGGGGTAAACCATCAATGTTATTAGCATTGAAAATAATCTAGAACCACCATAGCAACCATTTGTGGTGCATGTGCCTCCTCGTAATGTAGAAACACCAACAAAAACAACATCACAGCAACCGTTTGTCCTTAAAGTTCCTCCTTAGACATCCACCCCTATGCCCTTTGTGCTCTGAGTTGTACCGCCACCTGTGCCAACATAACAAGCACCATTTTTTATTAAGGTTCCAAAACATCCAAGCCCCTCTACCACCCAAATATAAGCAACAAAAACTGCAACACAGGCTCTCCATCCGAAAAGGTGTGAAGAGCGTTTAGTAGACAAGCTGGCTAGGGAACGCACTATGTTAGGTCCCTCCAAGCCTACCCCCTTGTCCTCAATGCCCATGGCCCCTTCATCATCACCAACTAGTAACACTACATAGATGTGATCATCACCTTCCTACCCAAGAAAGCCTAGCACTCAACCAGAAACCACTCATCCTTAGGAGATTCATCTTCTAGGATGAATAGAGGAGGAAAGGGATAGCAAAGAACAAGATAGCAGGTAGGATCTTTTCAACGGCCTTACATAATTCAAATAGGCCTTGAAGTAGAAAAACACAACTTTAAGCCTATATGACTTGATAATGAATTCCATGATGCACCGTGAGGCCATGGTTCACATGTTAGCATCTATCCCAATTGACAAAGACATGTTGGTAGAAGAGAAAGCAATCCATGCTATCATGATTCCCTCTATGATCAAAGAACCATGACCAACTCAATTTACATTTCACGATAATTCCATTAAGGATGACCCTAAAAAGGTTTAGGTGATGATAGCACCCATGTTCATCACAATTCGAGTTGGCCAATACAAGATCTGAAGGATACACGTTGATGATAGGGCTGCTACTAATGTCATTCCATTTCCCATAGTGGAAAAATTGGGCTTGGTCAATCAAATCAATCCCATGGCAACTTCATGCCTGAAATCGTTCAACGGGGAACGTGTAGTGGTAAAAGGGACTTCTCACATTAACTTTGTGGCAAGGGACTAGTTCCCCATAAGCACAGTGTTCATTGTGATGGAAGAGATGCCTGGGTTCAACCAAATCTTGGGGAGGTCATGGTTAGCCCAATTAAGGGTTGTCTCTTCACCAATACATCAAGAGATCCACTTACCCTACATGGGCAGGAAAGTGATAATCTACAGTGACGAAGCAGCTACCCAAGCAATAAACAACATTGACATGGACCAAGGTTCAAAGATAGTAATCTCTGAGAATGAAGTGTCTGTTTGTATTGAAACCACTTGTTTGACTGATGAGCTGACCAAAAATGCTAACTTATATAAAGAAACTACGTGGGCTGAGTTGCCTTTTCAAATGGTAGACAATGACATAGAAGAATACCATAACAAAGCCTCTCAGCCATATGCTTTGCCTAGCCCATAATGGGTTAGAAAAAAACTACATAATTAGAGATTACCTCTACTTCAACTCTAGAAATTCCTAGCTTCATATCTCCTTCCGTCTTAATTTTAGCATTACATTCACTGTTTGCATTATGTTCATTGTTAGCATTATGTTCACTGTTTTCATTATGTTCACTTTTGACATCACGATCGTTGTTTACATTGTTTTAATTGTTTGCATCATGTCTATAGTTCACATTTGCATCATGTCTACTGTTCACATTGTGCCCATCATTTACATCATGACTGTTACTTGGATTACTTATATTATTGCAACGGCCCAAAATGGCCTAAAACTAGCAACTTTGTTTCCCTAAAACAAAGATAACAAGAAAACAAAAAAAAATTCACCATGAAGCAACAGCCCGAAATGGCCTTAAACTAAAACAAGGGGCTCATAAAGGGCCTAAACACATTAATAAAAAATTCAATTAAAAATTAATTAGCCAAAACAAAATGAACTAATTGTTTCATGTTTCACTTTTCATTCAATTTCTGTCCATCCAATAATGTTTACAAAAAATTAAATTCAAAAAAAAAAAAATTTCTCCACCCCGCTATAAATATTCATCCACATCCCCGTTTCCTATTCCACTGGGTCCTACATCTCCATTTGGATCCTATACAAGGTAGAAAATAAAATAGTGAATCAAAACTACAATAAAGGATCTCATAAAATAAACTATGATAAAATAAAAAGTGACTAACCCAAGATGGGCTTGTGTCCATTTCAGAGGGTATCCTATCCATGCCAATTGCAAGACATTGTAGGATCTCTTCCTCAGTCAGGTTGGCCCAATTTTCCCCTCCCAGATTAGTGCTTGCCACAACCTTCCCTTTCTCCACAAATATCCATCTGGGCGGTCTTAGGGAAAAGGTGGTAGTGGTGGTCTCCTCGATAGGTAAGGTCATTTTCCTTTCAAGAGACTCACTGACTGTCACTTGTTGCATGAACTTCTCATAGGCCCTAGAAGCGCCAATGAAATCAAGGAATAGCTTATGGGTATGCAACTCAATAGAAGCATCTTAGTATTGTTTACGATAGGTGATTTGTTCCATTTTATATATATGCTTATGGTTCTTTTGTGCCTGTCTCTATTCATACACCTTTACGCTATAATCCTTCCAGTCTTGGTTCTTCTGGGCCAGAAGGTCCATCTGCATGTGTTGTTTAATAATCTCACGAGTGACCTCATTTTTACTCTATACAACTATCCAATATCTTACATAGTTAATAATAGTCGTATGCCAACTACCATCGCAAGTGTCATGGGCCAATAGGAATTCATTCCTAGACCGAAGGTCCTCCAACTCAGTGACTTGGTTGGCCTTCTCTTTCTCAAGTCTCTGTACCCTCTTCTAGAGGTCCTCATTCACACACCAACACTCCCATAAGGAGTGTGCCAAGTACAATGCATATTTACTCATTTCCTCGTATATGTGATGAGGCACCTCGACTACCTCTAGAGGAAGTTCAGGCATGGCATTGACCTCAACGGCTTGTTGGGGGTCCCACTTGAGACGAGAAGCTATCAATCACATGTGGGATAGCGTTAGTCATAGTGCCATAGTAGAAATGTAAAAACTTAGAGAGCCTAATGTAGTAACTTCAACATACCTATCTCAAGATTGATCTACCTAAGGCAATCAATCATCTAAACAACCATCCCATCCATAAAGGTAAATTTATCGAGGGTCTCAGTTCATGGTCAGAGACGGATCGAGGAAGAAGGGTCAGGGGCATCAATAGCAGTGTTCGCTGCATAATAAAACATGTTAGCAATGAAGGAGAGGACAATAACAAAGCTGATGAACAACATAAATGACAGTGTAAATCTTCTACCCAGCAAACCCTCAGGGGTGATAGCAGGGGGATCATCCATCGACACACTGTCAAGCAAGCGATCAAACTCACCAACATCAAATTGTAGCCCCTCTCCTTCTAGCTGACTCAAAAGTGTGGTGGCATCCTCAACACTCATATGCCCCTTAGGCACTAAGGCACACTCCATGAAAGGGTCATTAGTAGCTGGGGCCTCTTCCTCCACAACAAGGACCTCTTCTTTCTCTTCTTCAATAGGTGCCCCTGCTTTAGGGGCCAGAAACTCTTCTTCTTCCTCTTCTAATAAACATGTTCAAAGTAAGCAAGATAATCGAACTTAAAATGGGCACTACGCTATGCTACACTACACTAATTAGAAAAATAAGCACACTTACCAACTTGGGGTTGCACTCTCCAAACTTTGATTCATAGCTTTCTCCCCCTCTCTTCATTCATACAGGAAGGTTCTTCTACATGATGAGACTTTTTATGTTGCAGCCTAATTTTCATAGTTTTTGCAATAAGGCATGTACCTCTTAATACATTACCTATGTTAATGGGAGGCACGTCTCCCACATTGTCCTAGGCATGAAAGGGTCATGTTACCTAATCCCTCGTAGTTATTAAAACTGATTTCTCGATAGCTTCTGGGGGTTCTTGGGATCGGGTGGTGCGGAAAACCTGGAAAATCCGTGGCTTAGATATCTAGTTACAATCTTGCTATACCCAAGCATCATTTTCATAGATCACCAGGAATTCTATGAATTATCACAGGAAAGTTACGAAGAAGATGTAATGCATGTTGAAATGGGAGTCAAGATTCTCCCGAAGCTTAACCATTTCAGCATGCAAACCTTCAGCGAGGTACTTGACCTAGTTGTAGCAGGTTCCTTCCTCCATAACCTCCCTCATTATCTAAGCTTGCTTTAGTCCAAGGATTTTCCCTTGGGAGAGTAGCTTAAGGAAAGCATGGGCATGGAAGACAGGGTAAACCATTTGGGCCACCGCTAGCTTGACCTTATGGATGTATATCCCCTTTTGGTCCTTGCTTGTCCACAACCATTTCTTTATGTCTCCCTGATGATTGAAATCTTTTCTACTCTTTTCCCCCATAGGTAGGCCATCAAAGGGGACACCGAAAAGGTTTGCAAAATTTTTTTCATTTATCTCAAACACCACTTGCACATTGTGAACTTGTGTGTGGAAGCGATCAGCCTTTTTGAAAAAGGCATCAACTATGAAAGCATTTCTATAGCCAGGACACTTAGATTTACTACCAAGAATAAATCCATGAGCCCAGCCTCTCAAATGTTATGAACTATGCTGGCTGGGGCCCCATTGCAAAGCCAACGCTGAGTTTTGTCCACCTCCTTGTACTTGAAGAAGAGGTTGGTCTCATCACACCCAGAGGTAATCACTATAACCTGTTGGGATTCTCTTGCTACAACAACGGTTAGAAACAAAAAAAATTAGTAAAATAAAAAGTAAATCATCACTTGAGCACATAAAAAATGTACGATTTAACATACCAAGTCTAAATGGTGTAGGAAATGGTGGAATTTCCACCAAAACATCTTCTATGGTAAGCAGTCGACGAGATGCCCATTTGCTATCTAGCCAGCCAACTTCTTTACATTTCCCATATGACTTGAAATGCTTAGTTGGATAGACTTTGAAATCAAGCCCAAGTTGTTCTATAACACTAGCATGCATGTTCTCAATAGAGAAGAACTCTCACAGAGCCGTTTGGGCCAATGCCAAGGTATTTTTGTTACCGTGAAGACCATCCTCATCAATATAAAACCTGGCAACATGCAAGAATATAGTAAGAATTTTGATTGGTACAAGGAAAATGATACATGTTTAAAACACCTTCATAGGACTCACCCACTGGCACAATAAATGGTTCTAGGTGGGTTCTAGAAGTAGGTGCCCACGTAATGGGCAACATACAACATGTTGTATAGATGGTAGCATTTGAATTCGGGCATGTCCCAAATCCAACTTAACTACCTCAAGCCTCTTGGGCACCGATTTGAGCCTTCTAGCACTTTGCTTCTAATCAATCCATCAGCCATGAATTTTGGAATGCCTCGATTTGCCCCAGGCAACAATGTTTCAGTAAGTATAGCAGCTATTTCAGCCGATAAGTATGACCACATGATCACACTAAAATGGTGAAGGAGGAACTCTAGGAAGTCCTATGCACCCTCCCATAACCAGATAACCTACTGCCATACTCATGAGTGGGGAGGGGGGGACATTGGCCATGGGTTCATTAAGGTAGCACAAGACTCCTACCAGCTCTAGGATGATCAGGATAGCTTTTAGCATGACCTTGTTCAATACCACAAGAAAGTGTTAGTGCAACATTCAAGTGAAAATTACCAAATAGTGTAGCATAACGCTTGCTATACAAATTTTTCCTTAGGCATGAAACAATAAGTCCTTGGTAAAATAGGATTAAACATTACAAAGTGTCACATGTAGCATAGTAGCTATGCCTTACATACCATAGCGTAGCAGCTATGCCTTGCATAATGTAGTGTGGCATACATGTCCTATACAGTGTAGCATAGTAGCCACACTTTGTACAATAGTAATGGTAGCATTACACGCAACGTACTAGGACAACTACACACCATGCAGCATAGAAAAGTGGCAAGTACAACAAACACAACAATGTGACAAGTGTAATGAGATGACAAGCACAACATGTAATAGGCATGCCAATGTCGTAAGACAAACACTCTAATAGCATGGCAACGTAGTGGGTCTTTAATAGTGTAACAGCGTGATAGATTGCCAACATAATGGCCTAACGGGCCTAATAGTGTAGCATAATAGGAATAAAAATGTAATAGTCTAACAACACCAATGACTAGAATAATGTGGCCTAAGAAAAATACTTACAGTGTTCACATTGTCCCAGCTCCACCCCACCACATGAAACATGGCTAGGAAAAACATAGACACAATAAACTTCCCCTTTGCTCGTGCTACTGGGCATGTGCTATGCTATCCCAGAACTTCAAAAACAAAAAATCCCTTCTAAGGGTGGTACGCTACACTGAGCGTGTGCTACACCACCTAGAACCTCCCAAACCCCTTCAATAGCGCAATGACCATTCTTAACAATGGTGACCGGGGCGTTACCATGTGCAGCTATAGCGTAGCAATTGTATGGCCACTGCGGCTAGAGTGGCGATAGCCACAACGCAATGGCCAAAACAACAACAAAATCCATGATAATAGTTGTAGCAATGATGACTATGATGGCCAAAATTGTAACAGCAATGGCAATCTAACCTGATACATCACATAATGAAAATGTAGCGACTTATTGAGTAGATGGAGCCTCCTACTACTTCTCAACGCACGCCTTGGAGAGACGTCCTAGAGTATGCTTCACTTTGTCCACCTTGGCAAGCTACTAATGCCTGAGTTCACTTTTTCATACCATTGCTTACTCACAAACTCGCATGTATCGACTGTATCAACTACTACGCTACACTTGTTACGCTCTTTCTCAGCTTAACTATGTTATGCTCTAGGTGTTGGCTCTGACAATGAAAATGACAAGTTTACCAAGGGATAATCTCCCATTTATAGCCAACGTGGTAAAAAAACTATCACTTTCATGTCTCGAATAACGTGGAACACCCCTGTAGCATAGCATGTACCCACTGTAGCATAGCACTTGGCTGCAGTGCAGCAAGCAGATCCACCAAAATTTTCACTTCATCTTTACAAACATTACATTGTTATGGTCTGCCAAGACCTTAAACTAGTAATTTTAATTTACAAACATTACATTGTTACAGTCCACCAAGACCTTAAACTAGCAATTTTAACTTATAGTGTAGCCTAGTTACGGTCCACCATGACCTTAAACTGGCAATTTTAGCATTCATCTCACAATATTACATGGTTATGGTTCGCTAAGACCTTAAATTGGAAATTTCAATTTACAAATTTTGCATAGTGGCGGTCTACTACAACCTTAAACTAGTAACATTAACTCACAATATTACATGGTTATAGTCTGCTAAGACCTTAAACTGACAATTTCTTATGTTGCATTATTGCTTTACATATATTCATTACATGTTGTTTCTTCAAATAGGTATCACTTGACTTGGTCTATTTTCTCATTGTGATAGGTCCAATTGAAGAAATGGCTATGCATGGTGATCTTTGTTCACCTTTGACCTTGACGAGTCCCTACGATAGATTTACAAGATGCTTGAATCTAGAATTGGTAGACTTGGAATCACCCACTCATGACACCATAGCATCTTTGGAGACATCTCTAGACTAGCCAGAACATCTGGTCTAGGCCTTAGATCTAGAGGCTAGGGATGTGACTAAGGATCCTCTTATTGAAATCCCTATAACTACCTCTAGAGGTGAAGCAAAAACCTTGAAAGTTAGCTCCCTATTACATCCACAAGTACATCAAAGCATCTCAAAAGTTCTTAATGATAATGTTAAAGTATTTGCATGGTCATATAATGACATGTTGGGCCTAGACTCATGGCTCATACAACACAACATTATCCTATATCTATGTGTCAAGGTAGTCAAGCAAAAGGCTTGCAAAATAAAACCAGAGATTGCACTAGCTATACATGATGAAATCACCAAGCTTTACCAAGTTAGTTTCATTTGGGTGGTCGATTACTTGGAATGGGTATCAAACATCATTGTAGTTTTTAAGAAAATGGGAGGTATACAAATTTGTATAGACTTTCAAGACCTAAACAAAGCAACGATTAAGGATAACTTTCCATTGCCAAGTATCGATCAACTTATCGACACTACAGTTGGTCATGCTTTACTATCCTTCATGGATAGGTTCTCGAGCTATAACCAAATCCACATAAAATTTGAGCATCAATTGGCAACCACCTTCATGACCCCTTAGGAAATCTTTTGTTACACAATGATGCCCTTTGGACTGAAAAATGCTGGAGCAACCTATCAACGAGTGATGACATACATCTTCAATGATTACCTCTTAGAAAGGCTAAACGACTACATTTATGGCATAGTAGTTAAGTTTAAGGAAGCTACTAATCATCCCAACAATCTAAATGTAGTTCTCCAACGTTATCACAGGTGTGACCTGCACCTCAACCCTAGAAAATGCATTTTCAGAGTAAAAATTGGATGCATGTTAGGCTTTGTAGTGTTACAAATAGGGATATGAGTGGACCTTGATAAAGTGAGGGCCATCATCAACTTAGCAGCTTCTACAAACCTTAAAGAGTTGTGTGGGTTGCAACGCAAAGTATAGTTTATCAGAAGGTTTATCGTAAGGTTGACGGACAAACTACAACCCATGTAACACCTGCTCAAGAAGGGGATCCAGTTTGAGTGGATAAATCAATGTCAACAAGCTTTTGATAACCTAAAGAAAGAGCTTTTACATCTTCTAACTATTTACCCTCCATAGAAAGATAAGCCTTTCTACATCTACCTTGCCAACTTTGACACATCCATTGCCACACTACTATGTCAAAAGAGAGATGACAAGTCTAAAATCCTGGTCTACTACTTAAGCCATGCATTGATATCACACGAAGAGAAATAAAATAAGGTAGAGAAAAACTATCTCACCTTAGTATTTGCACTTAAAAAGTGGAGGCATTACTTGTTTCATAGCAAAGTTAACATCATATGCAAAAGCAACATACTTTGGGCTATCACAACTAACTTATATGAGAGCAGTAGGATAGCCTGATGGAAAGCTATAATAGCAAAATTTGATTTACATTATGTGGAACAATAATCAACAAAGGGTCAAGAAATAGCACATAGCTTACAAATTCACCCGTTGATGATCAAGCAATAATAGAACTCAAATTTCCAAATGAGCATATTAATAGCCTGAGCCCTGTACCATCTAATTTCGAAGCCTGTTTACATTTTGACAATGCTTCAACTACACGAGGTGGTAGCATCGTTGCTGTTCTTACATTTCCCTCCAGGGAAATTCAACCCTTTGCAGCTGAGTACGAAGGACTCCTTAGGGACCTTCTAGCAGCTCAAGAGCTAAAGATCCAACATTTGGAAATCTGGGGCAACTCACAATTAGTTGTCAACTAGATCTCTAAAGTCTATGCTTATAAGGCTTTACATTTACAACCTTATTGTGAATTAGCCAAGAATTTACTAAAGTAGTTCACAACGTTAGACATTCAACATATGCCTCACAACGAAAACACTATAGTGGATGCACTAGCCACGTTAGCATTAAATGTGCCATCACACATGTTTGCTACCTCGCCTACTTCGATAATAGAATGCACTGATCCTATTACTCAAGCAGCACACATTGCATCTGTAAGTGCAATAAATACCCAAGAGTGGTATGCCAACATTAAAGCTTACCTTCAACATGGCGAACCCCCACACGGCTTGACGTTTGCTCAAAAGGATGCAATATGGAAATAAGCCTAGCAGTATGTCCTTGTAGGAGATAACACCTTATGAAAATGCTCCTATGATGGGATACTGCTAGCATGCATCAGTGGGGAAGAAGCACAAAATATTGTTAATGAAGTCCATGAGGGACTATGTAGAGGGAACATAGCCTATAAGGCTATGGCAGCAAAAATCAGATGCTTAGGTTACTACTGGTCTTGCATAGAGCGAGATTGCCTTGCCAAAGTTTGGACGTGTGATGTATGTCAACACCATGCAAATCTTATACATGTTTCACCTACAGAATTACATCCTACACAAATCACGTGGCCATTCCAACATTGGGGACTAGATATTATAGGATCTATCACACCTAATTCTTCAACAGGACATAGCTTCATTATCACTGCAACTAAATAATTTACAAAGTAGGTAGAGGCTATTCCCCTTAGAAAGACCACATCTCAACAAGTTTTCCACTTTATCCTAGATAACATAGTAATAAGGTTTGGTCTTCCCATGACTATTATGATAGACAATGGGCCACAATTTAGTAGCACAAAAACCAAAATCTTTTGCAAAAACCTTAACATCAAACACTCTTTCTCATCATCATACTACCCACAAGCGAATGGTTAGGTAGAGGCAACAAACAAGGTCATCATCATCCTTCACAAAAAGATGCTCAGTAGCTGTAAGAGGCGATGGCATGAGCAAATCCTCTACATGTTGTGGGCTTACAGTACGACATGTCAAACAGTTACAGGTAAGACTCCATACAGTCTCGTTTGTGGATCTGAAGTGATGTTACCTCTTGAATTGTAGGTTTCTTCACTTCAGATGATCCTCTCGAATGTCATATATGAGGCAAAAAATAATGAGTCAAGAATCATTGATCTTGACTCCATAGATGAGGAGTGTGCCTAAACACTTGGTCACATCGAATGGTACCAGGATAAACAATGACAAAAGCACCACTACAAATTACATCAATGACCAATTAAGAAAGGGGATTTAGTCCTCAAGGCCATTCGTGAGCCAGTTAGAAAATTCTTAGCCAACTGGGAAGGCCCTTTCATAGTCACAAAAGCCTAGGAGAATGGGGTATTTAAATTGGTTGACATGGACGACAATGATTTCGCAAATCCTGTTAACCCCTTGTACCTCAAGCCATACTACGTTTGATGCAAAGGATTACATAAGATATAAAGCAAGGTAAGTAGCACATTGGCTACAACATAAAATTGGCACAGCACATTTGCTACAACATAAAACTATCATAGCACATCCTTGGGCTATGACAAAAAACTAGCATCCACACCATGGTCTGCTACGACCTTAAATTGGCCATCCACCATTCTCTACAATGTTAAACTAGCACAATAGTCTGCTAGGACCTTAAAATAGCACATCAAAGTTTGCTGGGACCTTAAACTAGCACACCCGACAGTCTACTAAGATTTTAAAATGGGTTCATAGTGTAACACTTCCCAGTGCACACATGTGACTCTTATGAACAAGCGAGCGTGCACACTTCCAAAATTCCTAGACAACATGGGGTGGGATGTTGTAGTTCCAAAATATAGTTCACATTGCTAAGGAAAAACCCTTTGGAACACATGTAGCATCACCACCCCTTCCAGAGATGTCATTTGACATCTTGTTGATCTTCTAGAGATGTCATTTGACATCTTACTGACCTTCTGGAGCTACCACTACCACAGCCAGTTACCTCGACAGTAGCTCTTGCCATCAGCACCTGTTGCTAGAGTCCCAACACTATTGTGGCCTATCCATAAGGTTACTATCCTCCATCCCTTGCCATCATCCAGGTCATAAAGGAATTCAACTGTTAGGACTCTCCCCTTGCAACTAGACTACATGATGTTTTCCTTGGGCAAGGAATCCTGAGCACCTGCATCATCACCACTCCTAGTCTCTTCGGTAACATCCTTTCCAGCCTACCATTTCCAAACTCTATGCTAGCCTTCCTACTTTGGACATTGCTCACTTTAGAGACAACACTTGCCACTCTAGCGATGTCCAGAGCAAGTAGGACTTTGCACTCACTTCACTTGATGGTCATTTTTCTAGTTTTCTCTCTATTGTGTTTGTAGGATAAAAGCCAAGATGACGTTGTTTAAAGATGTGTTTCACCAAGAGAGCAAGGTACTACACTACTCCAAAGCACCTACTTTGATCAGCCTAGCTACTTGAGAGTGCATACCCTACTCTTCCTTTTAGCCGAGTTAATCCTTATTCCCTATACTTGCAGTCTTCCATATCCCCTTTACAAGCTTTTTGAACACACAAAAAGTCCTTTCACATGCCCAACCCCCAAGTCCATGATGGGCATAATGCAACTCACCCCATGGGAAGCATTTGTAGGTAAGTCAAAGCCCCACATGGATGTAACACAACTCATCTCAAGGAGGAAACACCTATCTTGCAACAACAACAAAGTTGTTTACAAGTGAATGTTGGAGTACAGCAAAGGAAAAGTACAAAAAATGCAAAAGAAAAAGAAGCTCAAAAAAAGACAAGTTCCTTGAAGAAATGGCATAGCAGTTACTTTATGATCACTTTGACCATAAATCGACCATCTCTAAGCACTTTGATGAGAGGTCAAAGGCCAACAAAGAATGACACCCATGTGTGCTAACTCTATCATAAACACTCTGACAAGGGATCATGCTATGGCAATAGTTTTTCAAAGTGTTGCATTTTACATTCATTTCTTCCCTGAACCTATTTCCTCAACTCCATCCCTTTCCCCCTTTACCTTATAATCACTCTCCCAGTACTTTCAAAAGTAGCAAAGCATGGTTCGAGTGGGCACTAAGGAGAAATGTTAGTGTCTTATTCCACATGGTGTTTTGTATTCTTTGTCAATGTCTCTTAGGCAGATCCTCCAAACATCAACAAAGAGGGGCCATTGAAACATAATAAATTTCAAGACTCTCATGATTCAACAGTCCCAAAATTTGGACAAGGATCTGTGCAAGCATGATGTCACAATGGACCATGTAGATGACATGGCACCCCAAAAGTCCTAATGCTTGCAGTGTTACTTCCGAGCTTGCAGCACAATGAACGTGGAACCCAGCCACAAGGCCATTTTGCATGAAAAAGGCACCAGGGGTAGACCATACAGTCCAAAAATTTTTCTATCTTTGAGGTTGATAGGTTTGCTACACCCTCTAGCCTACCCAGCTTGACACTTGACTCAGTTGATGGTCTACCTAGGGACCATGCTAGGAGTTGTCGAAACTATTTAGGATAAGTGAAATAATTCATCAAGCTTTCTAATTACGAGACCTACTATGCTATGCTATGATGCACAACATAGTAGGCCTTGGGAAGACTGATCGGGAACCCAAGATGCAAATTGATAATGACTCAGTCCTCCGAGATATCTGCCCCACCTCATCCTAGATGCATGAGAAACATGACATAGCAAAATGTGGCAAGTTTTGTTAAAAATAATTTTAGTTTGAGTGCTATGTTATGCTATGCTACGCAATGTAGCACAACGTAGTAGGGATGCACTCCGAAAATACTCCTACTTAGATGTCTCTGATGGAGTAAGCTTATTTTCCCATGTTTCAACTGTCAAATAGGTTTACTCTACTCCCATGATAGGACATGACTAACATCTTGTGAAAAAAGTTTTACAAAGTAAGTTAGAATTCGAGCCAAACTGGGTACTACGTTGTGCTACGCTACATAGCGTAGCAAAGAAATAATGCATGAAGGTCCTTTGCCAAGTGGTTCCTAGCAAAGGGACTGCACTTGGCCATGTTCAAACCTCCAAGAATACCTATCCTGCTTCACCCCTTAGGCCCTAAGCAAAATTTCTGGACAAAGCATTGTAGATCAAATAAGAATTCATGTCACACCAGCTGCTACGTCGTGCTATGTTGCATAGCGTAGCACAACGTAGTAGGGACACAAAGCACCAAAGCATCCCAAGGATCAACTCTGTAGGTCCTAAGACCTTTCAACATGAAAGATAGGGTTGCAGTTGCTTGCCTAGCCAGGCCTCAAATAGGTATTTTTTCATCTTTTATGTAATATTTCTCTTAAGACTGGCGGTTACACTACGCATCATAGCAAAACATAGTGTACGAGTATTTACACTACGCTGATATGCTGGGCAGCGTAAATAGCATAACACTCACATGGAAGCATCAGTACATTCTCACTTAGCTCCAAAACTTGGTGGCAGTGGTCACTCGTGTCCTGGCATCTCTTCAATGAAGAGAATCAACAAGTTTGCTTTTTTTTTACACCCCTCTGGTTATTCTCAAAGTTGTCCCTACACTTGACCCTGCTCACAAAAGGAGGGAGGACATAATCATGGAGCACAAGATCCACTTTGCATTTATTGTTGGCATTATTTGTAACAAACATGGCAGTTCACTAGATTTTGGCACATGCAGCTTAAGTAGTATGTTCACAGTGTAGCAGGTTTCACATCTAGCATTACATAGCAGCATAGCATAGTCACATTTGCACTCTATGGGAACTAGGACATGTGGCATCCAAACCACATTTTTCTCTTGCTTCTAGGTCTATAAATACCCTGGAGAACAATGTTCAAGCGATTGGATTTTTTTTTCATCATTGGATTTTGGAATCATCTTTCCTGTGGTTGGCTTCGAAGATTGGCATTTTGGCTCTCTAGCGATTAGCTTTGGAAAAGAAACTGGCAAGCAGAAGGTTCTTGTTAGCAAGCTATTGATAGTAGTTCAAGGAGCTATGACCATACCTCTTCGTAGTAAGCTATGCCTGTCCATACTACGCATCCGTTGTACATCTCCTTTAGTCAAACAAAGATCAAATCCCCCGATCTTGGGGTGGTGCACTTTCTCACTCAAGCCTATTTCATTTCATTTTGCTATCATCATATTTTTCATTCTTCTTTGTTAGTTTACATTTTTCACTTATCTCTTACATTATACATAATGCCCTTAAAAAAAAACATTTATGAAAGGTTATTGTACACTGATTAAGTCCCTATTTGATCAACGAGACCGTTCAGAGCATCCCACTTTCGTTTACTCCAGCATGGCCCTTGCATGGATCTGGGGTTAGGCTATACACCCAGTGACCTCTTGGTGTTCCAACCACCAACATTTTTAGTCGCTACAATTGGTATCAGCATGGTTATGTAGATTTGTAGCACAAGTTTCATTCATTTCTGGATATTGGGGTGTTGAACCTTTTTGTGTTGTTAGTGGTGGCTTGTCATGTACTGGAATATGAGAATATCAAGGGTAGGATGGATGGTAAGAGGTGCAAGGTGGTGATCCTTTAGGGGATGTCATGGGTTTTTGGTACTCAGGAGAGTAGTAGTGGTGATTTGAAGTAGAGGATGTAGAACTAGTTGGAGAAATAAGATGTTGAACATAATATCCATACTGTTTCGACGGATAGGGCTGATTTGGTGATGGCATCCCCCATGAATATGGTTGTTGCCACTGCGATTAATGATCATGTTGAGGCTAGTAATAAGTATTCCTAGGATGGTATGATCAGTTGTGGGACTACCTATAATTACCTTGTGGGAGTGGAAACCTCCAGGGCTTGTGCTTTTGCACAAACTTCAAATTTAAGGCACCTTCCCAATACTCTTGTAGATGTAACAAGACTAGGAAATCACCCTTTAGATGGTTATATATGTAGATGTTGCATCCTTTATCTTTGTTTGTGGTTGAGTCTATAGCCTCACTTTCATCAGTCACTTTTCTTGTTTGTCGAAAAGTGTTCCTAGTTGTTTCTTGGTTCTATATCCATTGTTTATTGTGATTTACTGGCTTATCTTGCATGATCCTCTCCTTAACCATCTTAATGAGAGTTGTAATGTTTTCACATATCCATTTAGACATCCTATTAAAATTTGCTTCTTGTTCATCAATAGACTCTTGTATTAGCACGATTTATTATGGTATCACCTTATCGAGAGTGGTTTTGTTCTTCTTATCATAGATCTGGACTTCCTTCTATTGAAGAGTTGGGTCCCATTGATACTTCTCAACATTCTCCCATTTTCATATATCTCCTTCTTCTTTTTCCACATATTTGATATGCTCTTGGATCTAATGGCCTAGAGCTTGCATAATTTCCTTAGGGCATACATCCCAAGGGTCTCCCTTATTTCATTACAAAGTCCATCTATGATGTGGAAAAGTTAACTCTCCTTGGAGAAACAATGGCATAGGCATCTATTTAGTAAGTCATAATATCTATCTAAGGCCATGTCCAAGTGTTCATGTTGTTCTTGCTTCCACTCTTGGATATGTCTCCTTAGGTTGGACACTCTCACATAGGTTTGATATTTCTCATTGAAAAGTTCCAACATTATTGATTACTAGCAGATTTTATTTGGTCTCAACGATCTATACCATACTTTGGCTCTATCAATTAGTGTCCTAGGAAAGAGCTTAAGCTTTTTCCATCCATTTTCAATGTTATAAGAGACACGGGCATCTTGGAAGACCTGTAAATGATGTTGTGGATCTGAATCATAGCCTCCTGCAAATTTAGGGATATTATTCATATCAAGTCTAGGTAGGCAACTCTCTTTGCAATGCCTATGAGATATCTTAATTGCCTTTGTTATCTTCATGATGCTTTTGGTGGCCAAGAAGGGTTCATTTTCATTAAACAAGTTATGATGAATATTTCTATTTGGTTGATGGTGATGATTGGACTTGTGTTCATGTTTAGGGCCTTGAGTGTGTTGGTGGGTTCGATTTTTACTTTTAATCCAACCCTTTAGTGAAACTTTATTCCTATACCTACGTTCATCTTCCTCAGAACTAGACATTGAAGGGGGGGAGGAAGGTGAGGATCTAGAAGAATTTCCATGGCTCCTATGATGTTCTTTAGGGTCCCTTGATCTATCGTTTCTAGATTTTAGGGCAATCCTAGGCCTTGAGGTCTCCTCTAGTCCAAGACCTACCTCATCTCCTCCAAGGTTATTTACCTTAAGTGAATGTAGTCTTTGAGTATCATCAAGGTGATCATGAACATAAGAAATCCCTGCATAAAGTTGGTCACTCCAATCTTCTCCATCATATATCTCATTATCTCTCCAATGAATGCATTCACTATATAGTGCATTGTCACTTCCATGTGAGAGAGACATTGTTGTTGGTTTATGGTGTATGTGAGATAATATTTTTAGAAAGATATATTGTTAATATCTTTACAATGATCATGTATAATATAACTAATTAGATAACTAGCACCATCCTTGGCAGTGGTACCAATGATGAGCGATGAGGTACCCCTATGCCTAATTATACAAATCACAAGCATTCATGCACAATCCAGTCGAATTCCATTGATGGGACTAGTTGTGTCATCTAGATCATTAGGATTTGATCATAGTTCATTGTCTTTCCACTTGGACTAGTGGTAGCTTTGTCACGTATGGTTTAGTCCAAAGTGAGGGACATGATGTTGTCTAATTCTATGTTGCTCCTAATGATGATAAAGAAAAAAATTAACTAAGCTAATGAACAATGGAAAATAAGATCTAAAGTAGCCTACGTGTGATGAGTATCTACTCTTAATCATTCGTATATGTCTTCGACTTCATGAGACTACTTCTGGGATTACCAACTGTATGTCACTGGGTTTGCCAAATAATACACTACTGGATTACCAAGTACTTACACTTAAATGCTCGTGGTAAATGCATACACATTTTGCTTAATCAGAAGAATAATAAATAGCAATAAATGGAAATGTTAACTAAAGGAAATAGTAAATAATTAATAATTAAAAGCAATAATAATTTAAATGGATGCTGCAATGATGGAAATAATGTTGATCTTTATTTCCAGTCATGTAACGTATCCAAGTATGTCACACTCGAACAAAGGTGCTATACGATTACAAACATTACACTATGGGCATGCACTAGGAAAAATAGGACTCTAAGAAAGACTATCAAAAATTGAAAACTAAAACTAAAACTCTTTCTTCTTCCTCAACTGTGCACCCAAGTGCTTTATTTATAGGCTAACCCAGAGGAGATGACATCATACATCTGACATTGCTTCCTAGCTCCGACATTGGGTACCCGACATTGAGGCTTCAACATCGGGTACTTGACGTTGGAGCAAATGAAAACATGATTCATCAATTACCTAAGTTGAGATTGTAAATAGGAAAAGCTAGCTATGGAGGTGCGACAATAGGCATGGAAGTAGGTTATGAAACATTATATTGGGAGAAAGTTTGGGAAGGAAGAAGAAATAAGAGTGAAACGTGTGGTTGTTAAGTTAGTAGTGTAAAGAATGATGGTTGGAATAGGTTTGATATTGGATTAGGATTTTGAAGCTATATTTGAGGTGTTGGATTAATAGTTGTTATGCTTGAGAATAAGCTATATGCTATTGGCAAAGTAAATGCAGGTGGAGTAATGATAGGTGGAGCAATGAAAGTGGGAGTAGCAAGGTACACTGTTTCAAGAACAAGCATGAGAAATGAAGTAGTGAAGTTAATAATATTAGTGTATTATAGGATTTTGGCTTTGTGGTTGTCTGATGAACTAATGAAAGAGTTCTATGGACAGTGAGGCATGAGGATTCTCATTCTCATCATTGTCAAAAATGTTGATACCATCACTATCTTGTGTTGATCCTAAAAATGGTATCTCCCATTAAAATTGATGTTTGGATGCTCCACCGAGAAATCTAACATGTTTTCTCTTTGCTAGACATTAGTGCAAGCTGTTGCTTGAATTTTATCTCTGATATCTTATTGAGTCATACATTAGTAGACTTATATTATACCCTAAGATCTATTAAAATATTAAGTTTGTGATATGTATTGGGACAAGGTATGCATGCTTCCAAGTCAAGAGCCTTGCCTTCATGCTAACACCTCATTGTTGTTTTGGAGTAAATAGTTAAAAACACGTTTGGGTTTCAAAACCCTTTCCCAACAATTCCAATAAAATTTTTATGTTTTTTATTAATCTACACTATCTTTTTACACTTTTAGAATTTTAAACATTATTTATATATTAATTTTTGCTACTCCCTAATTTAAATTATGCAATGAAATCTAGTAATATTGTTTGTGTATATTTTGGCTAAATGTTAATGATAAATGACTCAAGTGGTTAGCTTTTTATCTTGTTAGGCAAGAGGTTGTGACTTCAAGTAATAGTTGGGGCATTATTATATTCTGTTTTAATTCTTCTAATATATCCTAAGGTTTATAACTTAGTACTACATAGTAAAATCAAACCTGTGACCTGGGATTACTAGGCTAAGGCTTGTACCACTAGCCTAACATCTCATTGTTGGAGAATGCTTATAGTCATTTCCCTACATCCTCTCTTATATTTTTATTATTATATTTTTATTAGAGTGTACTAGATGAAATTCATTTTAATAATTATTTTCCCATGATACTTATATATCCTAGAGACATAGCTCAAGCGATTATCCCATTGTTTGATAAGAATTTCTAGGTAAGAGGTTACTAATTTAAGTCATGATTCATACATGTTGACTACAGTCTTCTATATTCTTTTGAAGTATCATTCTTGATATCTTTCTTATTATACTTATTTTTAAATTGTTTACAATTTTAATTTCCCCTTCCCTTAAATTGAAC